>VKHH01007173.1:0-12273 GCA_015144975.1 Epipyxis sp. PR26KG | reverse complement strand
TAATAATAATAATAATAATAATAATAATAATAATAATAACAATAATAATAACAATAATAATAATAATAATAATAATATATCTACAATTAAAACGTTTGTATGTTTTGTATATTGTTCATTAGTAATGTAATCATAATAATTTCTTACATTATAATTATTAATGATATTATCTAATCAATTAAATCGAATGAATTTTAACAAAATTATGTTTATTATTCAATTTTAAATAATAATGGCATACGATATGTATGTAGATAATTATGATGTTAAGGTAAAATATAATATCATAATAAACATGCACACACAAACATAAAAAATACAATACATACATGTATGCGTATAATATAGCATTGCAATCAACATTATGTTAATTGTAGAATCATCATAAACCATACTAATCATGATAACATTTATCATTATTCTGTAATTATTATGCCATTACAAGGGACATAACTCTTAGAAAATTGACATCCAAAAGCCAAAAAGGGGTTAGTCTTAGATAATTAAAAAAATACCCTTAGGGTAACATGAGGCCCTGTTGTGTTATAAATTTCATAAAATATATTAAAATTATAATAATAAATCATATAATAAATAATATTTTATATTTATTTTTAACTTGGACTGGATCGAATCATCATATTATTACTAATATTATGACTATTACGATGTTTCGATTTATTAATGTAATTGACGAATGACTTCTTAATAGGATCTTGACTTTTAATTGCCATTCGAATTTTTGATGGATCAGAATTAATGTTTTTTAATGCTAAATTTTTTTCTTTCCATCCTAATAATATATTACTTCTATTTGATTCAAATTCATGTTTCTCAGCTAAGGAATGTGGTACCCATGGTGCATTATTCAACCCTTGCGAATGATGATCTAATGTCATCTGTATGGATTGCTCCATCATAGGATGTGTTAATGAATATATCAACTCATCGATTACATGGTGATTAAGTGATGATGTTAAAGAAGTGGCACGTTTTTTGGATGATTTATTTTCTATAAATAAAAAGATAATTATCATTATTATGTGATATTATTTTATTATTATATTACTATTATTAATAATTGATTATGATATCATTGATAATAATAATAATAATATCAACAGGAAGATTTTTAACATAATTAATATTATATTATATATAATAATACACCATAATGACATCACCAAATTATAAATTTATTGATATTATTAATAATGATATGATAAGGTACCTATTCTTAATTCTCCATTTTTTTCTTTTATCAAAAGCTCTTGATTTTTAATTAATTCATCAGTAAACAACTGACTGATAAAGAAATTTGATGTTAATAATTCATTATTTGTAATAGAAGATGATGGATCAATTGTATTAACATTACTATTATTATTAATATTATTATTATAATAATTAGTATCTAATGTACTACTGCCAAGGATTGATATGAATGGATGTGTTGGATATTTAATAGGTGAACGTGATGGTAATTGCATCTTTTTCAATTGTTTATAATTTTCAGATGCATAAGTACTTGTATGCAACACATGCATATTTTTATTATCATTATTATTAATATTATTATAAGGTTCAGAATCAATAAAAAGTGATTCTCGTGTTGATTGATCAGTATTAAGAATATTTAAATGAAGATTAGCAATATTTACTAGCTTATCATGATCCTATAATGATAATATATAATAATCAATAAAAAAAATAATACAATAATAATATAAAATAATTATAAAAGAAATAATAATTATAACAGTTTTGATGGAGACGGATAACCTATTGTGGCAGGTATTAAGTGAGAAAATAGTAATAATAATAAATTATAAAATATTATTATTATTATAGTTTCTAAAATGAATGAATCATAAAAAATATATAGTTTTAAAATGTGTCAGAATAAGGCACCTTCTTTCTACTAAGAGAAACAAAAAATAGCAATAATACACCAAAATATAAAACTTAAAATGTCATCATACTTATTATTTCAACAAATACTATTATTATAACTATGATAACATAAATGCATAATAATAATAATAATAATAATAATAACAATAATAATAACAATAATAATAATAATAATAATAATAATAATAATAATAACAATAATAATAATAATAATAATAATAATAATAATAACAATAATAATAATAAAATAATAATAATAAAATAATAATAATAAATAAATAAATAATAATAATTACTTGTTGTTGAAATTGATTTGATAATTCTTCTTGTTTTCTTCCTCTTGATTTTCGTTGACTTGTGAGGGTTCGTGTTTGTGTCATTGGTTTAATTAATAAGCTTGGAATCGGTTGTTGTTGAGAATTACTATTATTATTACCGTTCAGACCATCATTACTAAGATTATCTTGTTTTTGCTTTTCAAGTAAAGCGAAATAATGTAATAAAGCTGCTGTTCTCGTATCATTTCGTGATGATAGTAAAGATGAAAATGATAAATCAGGTATAGTTGGATAGGGTAGACGCTATAGTAAGTATAATAAGTATAATATATAATTATAATTATAAAATGTATAAATATAATTTAGTTGTTTATCAGGAAAATATGGATTAAAAGTCATAAATATGAAGTATTAAGTATAATATAGACTAGGTAAGGCATCTAATGGTAACCTTTGCGTGTCATATGATAATAACAAGATGATATATATCAACGTAATAGCCAAATGGTAATATTATCATATAAAATCTTACCTTAAATGGTTTATTATTATTATTATTTTCTTCAATATTACTATTTTGACTATCATTATCATCATCATAATCATCATAACTATGATAACCAATCATAATATCATCTTTGATTTGATCTAAATTTTCTAACATATTCTCTGCTGAGAAAGTCATCGTAGCATTCGGAGCATATACTTGTACATTATTATTAAAGATATTATTACCGTTCATATCATCATATGATTTAGGTGAAGGAAAATGATTTGAAATAGAATTCATTGATGGATTCTTTGATTGTAATGCTATGTTACTACTTGCACTACTAATGATACTATTATTAATATTATTATTAAAACTAATATTTATTTTCGAAGATTTTGAATTTGTATTTTTATTATTATTATTATTGGACACTGCGACTCTTTTGCTGTTGTTAATTGGACTTATCGGAACAAGTTTTAATTTATGTGCCCTTTGGAAATCCCAGCCACTAAGTCGTTCAGGTGAAGGCGAATTTGAGGAAGCATTCTAATTATTATAAACAATTTCATGAATGAATGAATGAATGAGTGAACAGTAATAATGTTAATAGTAAGTTACCTTATCAACAGCAGTGTTGATGTCAATAGATAATAATCCAGATTTATCTCTGTCTTCTTCTATACGTTGTTTATTTCCATTCAGAAAAGTACCGGATGGGAGGAAACCTGGTGGGGGTTGTGCAATCGCTTTGGATTGTTTGTAATCAAGTTGATTGATTGTTATATCAATAGAAGATCCATTACCAAGTGAACTATTATCGAAGCTACATTATAAAAAACAATAAAATTATTATTATTATATCATAAATTAAGCCGTGTAGTTTTTATTATTTTTGCTTGCATCGAATAAAATTATTAACTAATAAATAAATTATTAACAATAATAACAATAATAATAATAAACTAATAACTTAATACATACCTAGAATGAGTATGAGTATCGATATGATATGTTTGAATCAATTCAAAAGCAGAAGAAGAAAATTGTTTTTTGAATGAACCAATATCTTCCAAATTATTACTAATATTAACTCCTTCTACAGATGATGATTGAGATTTCATATCATTTTTTATATGATTATTATTATTTGATGTTTGTGTTGAATAGACAGATGGTACAGTCCAATAGGAAGGAGAAACAGGACGACTATTATTATCTTGTTGATCAGTAATCGAAACGACTGAGTTAGAAGTAATTATACTTGATCGACTTTTAGGGATAATAATAGGTTTCGCACCAGCAATAGCTAAGAAATCAGGTTTATTTTTAGAAGATTTATTTTTATTTGTTGTCAATTTATCTAATTTGATTGATTTCATACTTAAAGAATTATTATTTTTGGCAGAATTTGAGCTTTTATCTTTTTTCAACATGATTGATTTCATTGCTTTTTCTCGTTCTTTTTCAATTTCTGCTATTTTCAGTAAGAATTCATACGGTCCCACATCTACCGACGACGATATTAATGATTGTGGAGGTGGTATAACTTCATATTAGCGTTGTGAAGGACTGGTAGGCCTTTGTCTGGAGGTTGAGACATCACCTCTGGAAACAGCAATTATTTGCTTAGCTGTTTTGATCGCTGCGACAGCATATTCTTGATTCATTGCTATTTCCTCTGCTGTTTGTGGTGACCTTGATCTTGAGTAATATGGCTTCAAACCATTATGAAGATTATTGTTTTCATCGATTTGAAGATTATCATCATTATCATCACAATTTTCATGTCCTTCGATAAAATGTTCATTACTATGATCATTATTCAGATCATATTTATGAGATTCAATAAGTTTATTATTCAGATTATCTGTGTCAATACCATGTTGCATATGTCCCTTCTTACCAACACCAGTCATATCATGCGTAGTATGGACATTTTTTCGCTCCGGTAGTTTCATAGATTTACCGGTCGCGGATAACACAATATGTGATGTGTCTAATGAAGGCATGGAATAAGACCCTGACAAAGAACCGGAATTTCTAATTTTATTATTCTTTTTAGAGCCATGGCTATTAATATCAGGTAATAATAAATCTGATCCATTGGGGTCGGTTATTGCAGCGTCTGTTGGGAAATCAGCATACATAGCGTATCGATCAGATAACGAATATGGTTTTACAATTGAATTATTATGATTTTCAGAAAAATTATGAATTGTAAAATCTACGTCACTACTAGTTTCATATATCCCATTTGCATTATAATGACCAGTAATATTATTATCCTTGTCAGCAGTATGAATAATACTATCAACTAACGAGTGATTCTCATCGTCTGTTG
Source organism: Epipyxis sp. PR26KG (assembly GCA_015144975.1). NCBI lineage: Eukaryota > Chrysophyceae > Chromulinales > Dinobryaceae > Epipyxis > Epipyxis sp. PR26KG. The sequence continues at coordinate 7,247 of VKHH01007173.1, read as the reverse complement.
CAGCTGATAACAATGAAGCACCACCCGAAAAGGTAAGTGAATCTGACAAAGAATCTTCCATCATTTGTAATTGCTTAAATACAGCATCACCATGATGCTCCATATTATTATGACTATTATTATGAGAACCATGTGAATTTCTATTGTGAGAGTTCTTTGATTTCTTATCATTTAAAATAGCGATTCCATTCATTGAATAATTATGTGAGTTAGCATCGTTGCTATGAATTGATTTCGACATTTTACTATGATTCGATCCAATACTGCTTTTCTCGTTTGTTTTAGACACACTTAACATAAACTCTTTAAATGCAGTATTATTATTGTTTGAGACAGGAAAAGGACTTTGGCCAAAGGTCATTGGTGGATTATGGTCTTTTTTACTGCCAAGACTACCCATGCCACTATAGTTACTATTATTATCAGCAAATCCATTACTCATATATGAACCAGAACTTACTGATTTTACAGAACCACCAGCTTTCCAAACTTGTTTCTCTTCTTTTGGTATTATATTTCCGTTGTGATTCATCCGATTTCTTGAATTTCCAAGTGGGATACCAGAGTTATCAGGACGTAATCCGATGGTAGGAACATTGATTTTATCATCAATACCTCGATCTTTTGGACCATTTTCATCACTTGCATCTGAATCATCATCATAATTTGATGTTCCTGATGTTTGATTATGAAGAAAATGAATTTTAATTTTTTAATAATATCAACATTATAAAATGATGATTTTATTCATAATACCTTTAGTCAAATTTTTCATGCTATTCATTGCAATTATTTCAACCATATTCTTTTGAGCATCATTTAATTCAGAAGCTTGTTTTCTTGAATGCAATCGTTTTTCAGACTGTAAGTTAAAAGACAATATACAGTACATATAAAATAATAAATAAATAAATGAATAAATAACAGTGCTTATGTTTGCTGTGTAAAATGATCAATCTTACATCAGGATTTGCGGCAAATTTCTTACAAACAGATGCCACCAAGTGGCGAAACTCTTTAGCTTTAAGAAAAGATGTTGTCATTCTCTAAAATAATAATTGTTGCTTTATGTAATATATATACATTAATAAAAAAATAACTTACCGCTTCGTTTTCAGATTTAGTAATCCATTTAATCTCGCGATGTGGACGCAGTTTTGGAGGTTGTTGTTGAATGTCTGCAATACTGTTTAATAATGTCCATGCAAAAGCAGCGAAATAAACACTTTCTGATCGTGGAACAAACATCTCTAAAAGAAAAATAATAAATGAACAAGAAATTTTGTTAACATACTGTCTGTTGTATAAGAAAAAAGTGTAAATTATGTTGAAAAATAAAAGCTTATCTTTTATAATATTATAGGATATTCAATATAAAAACAAAAATCATGAAAATTAAATATATTGTGAATCAAACTAAATAATAAATCGTTCAGACTAACCCATCATTTCAAACAATATATTGATAAATGCTGCTTGATTAATCTTTCCGTCATACAAGTTATGTAGATATTTCCATTCAGTTTCATGATAAGATTGATCAACGAAAAATTCTTGTCCGATAAGAGCTAAATTCATTGCTTTACAAAATTTACTGTAACCCTAAAAACAAGTTTGGTGTGCTTTAACTTGCAAGTATAATTGTAACTACAACAATGTTTTATCTTGGACTCACCACTTCCGTGAGTCCTGTGTGATCAACATCTCTGAGAATCAATACCCAGTATATTATAAATACATCTTGTAAATCAATACTCTCTGAAATATAAAGCATACGCTCATCATATCTTTTCTTTTCATCCGGTTTATTATCTATGTTCACTGGGTCTGATTGAAAGGAATTGGATGCCGTTCGCAATACTGATTTTAAATCTTCCGTTTGTTTAGATTGGTTTGAGCGATTTGGAGAGGCTAGATAGAGACTCGTTAACTTTTTTCTAGCTTCATCTTGGAATATATTTGACATTTGCCTTATTACACAGTAAATTTTGTATAAATATTTATGTGAATTCTACAACAAACCAATAATTACAAAATTTATTAATAACAGAGTTAATATACATACAGTACATACAGTAGTATGTGATATGTGAAATTTGAAAATGCAGTCTGGTGCAAACTCACACATCAAATATTTTAAAATTTTAACCATCAATCATACCTATACTATAACTTCTTATACTACATTATTACCAAAAAAAATTAGCTGGTATAGGAGGACGGTTTCGGTATTACATTTATACCGTTTATATATTATATACATAAATCGATCAATCAAATAAATACCAAAAAGTTATTACAATTATTCCAGTAGAATTATTTAATTATTGGAATAGATTTTCCAGTTTTTTAATTTTTGCATTCTGACACTTCAGCAGCAGGATCCGGGATCATTTAATATTTTTTCGTTAGTTTTTTTTATAGCTGAGCAAATCCGAAATCATTTTCAATTTGGTTTTGTTAACTGAGTAAATCCCTTTCAAAATAATTTTCAATTAGCGGACAAAACGAAAGTAAAATAATCCCGACCGTTAAATCTTTTTTGATTTATGATTATTCTATAAAAATTGACATTACTGTTAACTAAGGTTTATTTAAGAAAAAAGAATACTACAAATATTGTAGTAAGATCTTCATTAACTTTTATATTAAAATGTGATAAATACATCATTATTTTAGGCCTAGGTTGGATTGAGCACATCTCATAAGTTACGCATTTATTTGTGATGTCCATCCATATCTTGAATAAAAGTAAGGATATTAATTACAGTTTATGCATCATGAAACACGGTAAGTGCGGTAGTACGATAAAATATATAGTTAACGGTAATATATATCCAGGATAAAATATATGAGGAAAATCGAACGAAAAGTCTTCTTAAAAACGTAACGATTTTATATTTTTCAGAAAAAAGTCAGGGTGCAAAATTTTAAAAAAATCGAACCATTTTTTAATAAATCGGGTCTTAATCCTTTAAACTTTTTAATAAACAGATGAAAATTCATAAAAATTCTGTTGAATTTTTTAGTAATAAAACAACGATTCTGTTGATTCATGTAAAATTTATAGAATTCTGTTTTTATAAAGAAATTCGCGAAATTCTTGTAGGATAATATATATATATATATATACGACGGTATAACTTTATGTGGGATTCCAGGTTACCGTCCAGTATCTAGTACCTATAAAGTTTTTATGTTAAAAACATCAATTTGTCTTAACTATATAAATTATAAAACACTTCGAGTTAATCATACAGTTAGTCAATCAAGCATATTAGCATATTTATGTGAAAACAAAGAATATAAAGCAGCATCAAGCAAATTAATTAAAAAATCAAAATGAATTCAATCTTCTTAATAAACATTTACATGCTTAATTTACATTTCGCTCTTACAATAGCCAAAGACTGTTCAGTGGGTAATTGGATATCGGAACCATGGTGGAAGAAACGTTTCCATCCTGTTTATTCAAGACTTCCTTTTGATGGAAACATAAACACAACAACTAAATGGATGGAGGAAGCATGTCCAACCCAAACAATGTTTTACACAAGATACTATTTTGAGACTCATCCTAGCCAATCAAGTTCACCTCATCGGGCATTTGATGTGGAATCTCGGCGATTCGTTAGTCAAGATCCTGAATGCAAAATTGTCTACCCCTATGACTTCCTAAACTTATTGACCAATCGACGAGTCATTCTGTTAGGGGATAGCGTAATGAACCAGATTTGGCAAACCCTGGTTTGTTTATTGGTTGACACTGAAGAAAGTTACGTGCATGTAGATTGGACCGAATCGAGTATTAATAAAATTGAATGGATATGTCCGTTTGGTAAAGTTCATTGTCGTCCGGCATTTGGAACTCTTCGTTTTCATGAATCAAACATATCTATTATTGGTGTAGGCATGGATAAATATTCTAAAAGTCATTTCTTCAACACAATCTTGTACCATAGATTGAGCAGTGAAGATATCGTAATAACAAACCTTGGATTACATATGAACACTCAATCAGAGCTGGATTTGCAATTAAACGCGTTGTTTAGTGATCTTACTGCAGCAACTAACTGCACACAGCACAGCTTCCCTCACATATTTTTCTTAGAAACGACCCCACAGCATTTCAATTCATCCAATGGTTATTATGACAAAAATGAGGGCTTTATACATTGCCCACCACTTCAAGCAAATTATTTTAATCAGAGACAAAATTTGGATTGGCGGAATATTATAGCCAAGAAATATATAGATAAATACAACGAGCAGGTTATGTCTCCAAAAGTATGTGCTTCTACTGAAACATCAATAAGAGATAACCATCATGACCAAGTTACTCTTATTCCTATTGCAGTTCCATTGTATAGTCAATATGATGCTCACATAGACTCCTTTACCTATAGCAGTTGGGGATTTACTGATTGCACGCATTGGAGTATTCCAAGTGGAGTGTTTGATTTTATTCATAGTATGATTTATCATACAATACATGACAAGTTGTTGGTTAATGGTCATAATAGTGCAACTCTCCTTTTCCATGACAATACTCTCATTAAAGGCTCTGGTCGGGCTGTGTATTTAGTTCGAAATAACACAAAGTATAGTTTCTCTGGATTGAATGATTTCATAAGAAGAGGATTTGACTTTGATCAAGTTATCACCATAAATGATTATGAAATTGAAGAAATACCGTATGGAGGAAATTTAAGTGGTTAATTATATGTATCTATGACTGCTCTTTTGTCTTCTCTTCAGCAATATGAGCTTAATTCTTTCTGATGAGCTAGCTGTTGGGAAGTTGGTCATTTATTCTTTCTATTTAGTTTATTTTTTCTATTTCTTTTAATGTCAATGTACTGTACCTAAGTTAATATACTAAGAATCAAGAATCGAAACATTTAATTTTGAATTAAATCTATTACACTGTATAATATATTCAAGATGATATATCAGAGAAAGCTTTCAGTTTTTGTTTTTATTCATTACTACTAACATCTGTTACGAATGATTTTTTCTTGGTTTTAGATGACAATAATTTCATTATTAATTTTTAATTATGAATGATTATTTAACAGCCAGGAGCGCTCTACTTGCTTTCACCGAAATAATTTTATAAGTTATTTTGGAACCAAGAAAATTTTAGAAGTGATACCAAATGCTATTCATTGTTTTAATAAATATGAATTGCAGTAAAATAAGAGTATCCACAAATAAACTTAATGTAAGGATGCTAATTAATAAGTTAAAATAGTTATTTTTTTATTTTTCCATTTGGGGGCTTTCTGATTTTTCGTTTAATTGATTATTATCTCTCGAAATGCACCACAATGCTTTAACGATCTTATTCTGTATTGGATTATACGATTTGTTCTCACTCATCGTATATATAGATGGGTTTTTTATATGCCCGTATGATACGGTATACCGGTACCGATAAAAATATATAACTCCGATAATCCTTCTCTATATTATAATTTTCTTGTTAATTCCATCTTTCTAGAGATACTGCATTGATAAATATATTGCTGGACTTATTGTTCATATAGTAATGGGTATTGGGTTAATTGGGTTGTGATGTTTTGATGTTTTGGTTTTAAAGTTACAGTAAAACCAAAAATAACGAAAACTTTGAAGGTTGATAATAATAAAGTGCGTATCAAAATTATCGGATCATCCTCATGCAATTATTCTCCACATTAATAATAGAGTGAAACATTTAAAATTTAAAATACAGTAATTTAAAAATGTTTGTTAAATGTAAGTTATGATTTTTGCGAGTTGTGAGTCTACTTTGAAATAATGTGCACAATAAATTTAAATGTTGCCACATCTATGTGTTTATAGATTGCTTTTTCTATGTCATGCTGTTCATGCAATTGCTGTTGAAGACAGCTTCTACTGTTGATTCATTTTCTTGTACAGGATCAATACAATTTTATGTAGTACCAACAGGTAACATTAGATTTTATTAATCTTCTGTTCAAATATAATTTTCGGTTATATTTCTATATTATTGAAGGGATAACAAGCATGATTGCTGATCTGTGTGGAGCTGCAGGTGGTAGCACTGGGGGTAGTAGCGGTGGAAATGGAGGAAGAGTTCAAACTACCATTGCTGTAGATCCAGGAGATATTTTGTATATTTATGTGGGTCGAGCAGGAGCAAATACTGATGGATCTTCGGGTACGCCTTTCGGTGGGGGTGGAGCAGGTGGTACTGTTCATGGAACAAATGGCGGTGGTGCATCACAAATTCGAATTTATGGTGTAGATTTAGAGAACAGAATTGTTGTTGCAGGAGGTGGTGGAGGAAGCTACCATAACACATGCTTTATATCAGGTATGTTTTATCAATTATCTTATAATTAAATTAGTTGTATAATTGTTGATTTTTTGTATTTTTACATAGGAGGTGCAGGAGGAGGCACAACTGGTGGTAGTCCAACTCTAACGGGAGATTGTACAGGAGTGATAGCTGCCACTGGAGGTTCTCAAACTGTTGGTGGAAGCGGTACAACTGCCTTAGGTTATACTCTTGAATCTGGATATTTAGGATTTGGTGGATCTGCTACAAGTGGTGCTGGATCCTCTGAGGGAGCCGGTGGTGGAGGTACGTACTAATGAAATTCTAATTCGATTATATTCACTATTACTTTGATGGTAATAAAATTTATTTGTATCATAGGCGGTTATTATGGAGGAGGGGGAGGAGGCTCAAGTTACTCATCAGGTACAAGTACTACGCACACTCAAGGTTATTGTAGTGGTGATGGAACTATAACTTTGACATACGAGCTTCCTGTTCCAACTGCGAATCCTTCAGCTGCACCGATAGTAGATCCAACTCGACAGCCAACTTCACAGCCTTCGCAACAACCGTCTTCAAATCCATCACAACAACCGTCTTCACAGCCTTCTTTTCAACCTACCAAACAACCAAGCTCCCAACCTTCTACAGTACCGTCATTTGCTCCATCAAAACACCCGCTCGCTTTACCTAGCAATCAACCTTCAGCACAACCGACTAATACCCCACACTGCAATCCCACCAGCACTCCCACTCAACAACCAACTTCTCAACCAAGTGCACAACCTTCATCACAGCCTTCATCCTGTCCTTCCATGTCACCAACATCTCAACCATCTTCTCTGCCCTTCATGTTACCCTCTTCTCAACCATCTGTACATCCTACAGAAAGTCCATCATTACAACCGATAAATATGCCGTCATCTCAACCCTCACA
>VKHH01007172.1:0-12278 GCA_015144975.1 Epipyxis sp. PR26KG | reverse complement strand
CAATAATGTGACAGACCAACTGCCAGTCACATCACGATCTAATTGGAAAGAATGGTCAGCAAAAATCAACGATGAAGGTGTCTGACTTGTTTTATCTTTCAGTTTATTTATTTATTATGATAATTTTTTATAAATTGCTTCCTTTTTCTGATATATGGATATGCAGTATTTATAATCAGCAAATCAGATTTTTCTATTCTTCGTCACATTTATATAATGTTGATATTACTGGTTTCCCACAACTATTATGATTTTGCAATATCGCTCAATCCCAATCTAATTTTAACAATGATCATTTGGAATTGGATTGATTTGGATTTACACCAGCTAATACATTTATAAATTATTTGAATCATGGTTATCTTGATTCCCTGGCATTATTTCAAATCTTGTTTTTGATCAAAATAACCATACAAAAGCTGCAATGAAGTTGTGTTCTTAAAATTTATGTGAGTAAAAAAGCTAATTTTGTAAAAAAAAACAGTGCAACTCTTTAAGTTGAACTACAAATTGCAAAACTGTTAATTAATCAATCGTTTTATTATGTATATATTCATATAGAAATAGCAGAATCGAATTGGAATGTTAATAGTAATCACTTTATAATCCGGTGAATTGAAGCTGTGAAGTATTACGAATTTAAGCGCTGTAAGAGCAACTAATTGTGCTAGTTAACTTAATCGAAACTTTCCTATATTTCTTCCAACGTATGTTTTCTTCCGATTGTTGACTCTAATTCTTCTGAGGTACTTTGAAGCATTGCTTCATTTGACGAAGAATTATTTTTCTCATTTCCATTTCCACAAGTATTGTGATTTTCATCAAGTCCATCAGCAGAAATATTATGATTCTCTCCTAGTAAGTCCTCTGAACTACTGCGAGGCAATGCATCATCAGAAGAATTGCTGAGGTCATTTTCATGGTCTTCCTGATCATCAACTGAAGTATGATTTTCATCATCAACTTTATCATGGTTTTCTTTATTTTCGTAGTATCGGTCAATTTTCTCTCGAATATATCTTTGATGCTGCTCACTTAATAACTCATACCCTCTAAATCCGGTGATGTTGCGCGGTACTTGTGGGTGATTGAGTAGTGATTTTTGTTCGTTACCAAATATGTCGTGGAAATATTCATGACTTCCTATAGTCTTTTGTATTTTCAAAGGAGTTTTGCGAAGATGCTCATCAAAAAATTCAGATATTTTGTACCAATAATGTCTTGGAATTACTTTACCAGCTATAACAGACACACCTATGGGAAGCCCTATACGAATTTCTCCTAACATAATGCATGGAAAAATATCTTTAGAGTGATGATCATTACGTTTCGCTATATATAAACGAGAATTTGGGACACTATCTTGCCATATATCAGATTCTATATCCGAAAGTATTGGGATACTTCCATGTGTTCGACGATCACTTTTTGAATACTCGATCAAAAGAGAAGTAGGTTCACTCTCTTTTGTTAGAATCACTTTAATGCATTGATCTCGATCCAATCCATTTTCAAGAATCAGTTCTGCAATACATCCTAGATCGCGCTTGTTTAATTTTTCTCTCACCAAAGATACTGGATTATCATTTGCAAAGTTTCGGAATAGTTCACTATTTTTTGAGCAAAAGTTTCTTAAAATTGTCGGCTTGCTTCTATAGATCAGGATATTGGTAACTCTCTCTACTGTCACAGTCAGAATTGCGCCGTTTGAGATTTGAAATTGTGCTTCCAAGCATTCATTTCCGTTCAATATCGCATCTTTTGCATATTCCCCATGACGCTTCGTGATTTCGTTCAATGCAATATCATTCATTTCATTTTTGTCGAAAGACAATTCTGCAAGTCCATCATGGTATAAAAATCTTCCTTTTCTACGGGTGTATGAAAAGTTTGCTCCCCAAATTACCAACTGACGATCGGGATCTGTCAACTCTCTGCCTGGAAAAAGGACATCTAAGTAGGTGTTTCTCATCATGTTTTTAGATCAACTTTAAATGAACAAAATTAACTTTTTATACTGCAGCAATTCCAAAAAGAAACTGTTTGCTTTGGATCTCAGATTTTGTGCTTGTTTCAACACACTTGGAGAATCTTTTCAACTTTTCATGCTTCTAGTTGAAGTTTGGGTTTACCGTATCTTCAAACGCCACAAACGAATTATATATTATTAACACTTTTCAATTCAATTCTGACTTGATACTCTAAATTGATTAATATATGAAGTATCTAAAATCAAATAATTTGAACATTAATTGAAGTTGAAGTAGCCCCTGACCCCTGACCGACCTCCTGCTACCTAAAATTTTATTAAAAAAAAGTAACTTTAATACAGCAGTTAGATACTGTATATTGTATTAAACTGTAAAATGTTATTGTTGACTTAATAATTTCAGTAAAAACTACAGTACGTTCTTACTTTAAAGCTTTAAAGTGATACCAAACGAACCATCGAATATCGAATCATACGATCAGACGACGATCATACGATCATACTATTGTAGCAATTTTAGTTACTGGACAGTAGCTTTTGGTAATTTACGGTACTTGCACGAAAATGGCGTATTTCAAAACAATCTTTTCATTTGGCTTTTTGTTTGTCAACTCTTCATCCTTTGGTTGGAAAAGCCCTAATTGTTGGTCAACACGGTTAATGATGACCACTAAGAATACTGATCACCCTAAGTGTTATTTGGATGACTCAGATAGACCTCATTTAATTGGAAATAAGCCTGATTCACTACTGAATTTGGCGAAAGTTAATTTTTTGAAGGAATTAAGAGGAATAGCAAAAACTACCACTGATCAAACAGTAAATATTAATCGACTTAAAGATGAGCTTCCAACTTCATTGAAATTGAAATTAACCAATGATGCTGTGAAACAAACAGAATTAACACGTGAAGAAAAGTTTGGTCGAGTAGAAGCTCATCCAATAGCTCGATCATTATATGACGCTGGCTGTACTGCTATTGATTATTTATTCGATAACCGACCAATTGAAAGATTTTGGTTCTTAGAAACGGTGGCAAGAATGCCTTACTTTGTTTGTGTGTCGATGCTACACTTATATGAATCATTTGGTAAGCAGTAATCACGATGATGCAACTTTTTAAATCTTAATTATTATTTACGATGTGTGTTATTTAGGATGGCTAAGAGCTCCTTCTTTGCGTAAAGTTCATGAAGCTGAAGAATGGAACGAATTGCATCATTTACTTATCATGGAATCATTAGGTGGCGATAAAGTAAGTATAAAAACATGAATATAGTATCATAATGTTTATTGTATATTTTTATAGTTTCCATTTTCATCATTTTTGTATCACAAATATTAAGATTAATCCATTAATTGAATTCATTAATATCAATATATCCTGTATAATTAGAATTGGTTTGATCGATTCATGGGATATCATTCAGCGATAGCTGCGTATTGGTTGTTGATTGGAACGTATTTGTATTCTCCACAAATAGCATATCAATTCATGGAATTACTCGAAACACATGCCGTAGATACGTAAGATTTATATTAATCATTCGACGAACTTGCATGCTGATTTATTAATTTTTGAATAAACTGCATAGGTATGGAACTTTTGTTGAAGAGAATGTAGAAATTTTAAGATCATTACCACCACCTGACATCGCTGTAGCATATTATACTGGAAATGACTTATATACTTTTGATGATTTTCAGGTAGAAAACATGTAAATTTACAAAATAGTATTTCAATAATATGATTACAATCAATATTATTTTATGCAGGTGAGCCGAGAGCCAGGTTCTCGTCGTCCACCCTGTGATAACTTATATGATGTGTTTTGCAATATTCGAGACGATGAGAAAGAGCATGTCAGTACCATGGTAGCATGTCAGGATTATTCAACTATCGGAGAAAGAGTTGTTTCACCTCATCTGAAGTATGATACTATTATTATAACGAAATCATCGAATGATATGAATGATGCCAAGGATACCACAGATTCATTGGTTGATAACAATAATGTGACAGACCAACTGCCAGTCACATCACGATCTAATTGGAAAGAATGGTCAGCAAAAATCAACGATGAAGTCATTTTGTAATATTATTTGATTCAATATTTAATCATTTTATTACTTTCATACTTTTCTCAGTTTTTCTTTACTCCTATATACAGTACATGATTATTATTAAAGTAATTTTTTTAATTAAAAATCAAATCGAGTTATAAAACATTTATGTTATCTTATTTAAATTTGTATATACATAAAATAATGACCAATATACAATAATATCCTAATACACATATCCTTTTCATGGCATGGTAGCTATGATAATACATCACATGCTTAAAATCAAAATAATTCTTCCGATATGACCAAAAGCCAAAAAAAAGTTCGACAAGTTGTATCCGCGATTGTATGGATTAACTTAGTCTTTTGGTAAATTGAAACGAATGAAACACAAAATATTTATTAAATACAGCATATTATAATATGATATTATAACATTTCTTTTGCAGCTAGTTTTCCAGATGGAATAAAATTTAATACCAATAATATTATTCCATAGATAAGAAGCCATGATAAAGACCAAACAAATATTTTAAAATAACTAATATTTCCCACTCCAATGCATTTACCAGTCCATATACAATGATGATCATATCCTGCCACACATACTTTGCATGTCGAACAATGAACAGTTTTGAGTGGTCTGTATGACTCACATTGATCACACCACGTCCAATGCCGCGAACGAGCATGATGATATCGACGAACTAAACCTGGATCAGCAAACATTACAGTAAACAATCCAACTAAAGTTGATGTTAATAATATAATAAAAATAATTTGTTCAGTTTGATTATGTGTTAAATATATATAAATTAATGTTGATCCAAGTATCACCATTGTGACTGTAATTAAAGCACATGGCCAATCTGGACCAATTACAATATACCGGAAATATTTTGTGCTTGAAATTATTTCCCCTATGATTAAAACTCTTCCTTCTTGTCGACATGTATTGACACGGAAATTACTTTTATTAGTTTTGAAAATATTATTATTTTCATTATTATTCAAGTCATTGAAGTCTTCATTTAGAACATCTCCATCAGATGATCCTTGGTCTGTATCAAACGACGTTTCTGAAGCCAGTTCAACAAGATTAGAACCTAAATTGCTATTATGCTCAATATCATTTATGTTATTTTCTGAATTATCGATACTTGAGCTCTGCATGTGCGGAACTTCACTGCTTTCATCATAATTGTCACTATTTTTTTCTGATATAGTATCTAATTGTCTTCGCATAATCAAATAAAGTTTATAATCTACAGTATCTTTTATAAGTTATTCAATATACAGTAAAAAACTGATTCAGTCGATCTAGTTTTTCTACAGTGAGTTTTAAATTTGTGCTGATATGTTTATCGTACTTAATATCTTAATATCTCTATATTTATCCTTATATACTAATAAAAATTCTAATAAATGTTACATCAACACATCAATCATTGATATTTTTGAGTCTAGAATAATTTACTTACGTCAAAACCCTGCATGGTGGAGAGTATTGCAGATACGAAGGATGATATCAGAAATGCAGAAATGGTAATAAATATTTCGATTTTCGATCTTTCAGTTTTTAGTGTGTTGAATTAATAAATGAAATAGTTTCTAACACTTATACGAAACAATCAATATAATAATAACTATCACTTACACTATCAATGCAGATATACCACAGATAAAGATAAGATTTGATAAAAAGTGTGAACAAGAAACAAGAACTGCTCATGATAGATATCAAGTTATATATGACATATTCGTCCAGGTTTTCATCAATTTTTAAATTATTTTTGTAGCAAATAAAACATAGTTATTGAAATAAAAGCCATTTAACAATGATTAGACAACAAATGAATGGATTCTGAATTGAATGACAGGAAAAGAAAAATTTCTCTTGTTTTGACTTTTGCTCTACTGTAACTTTTTGTTACAATTGATTTATGGTCACTTAAAAAGTAGTGGAATTTTTATTTTTATCCCTTAATCCATCAGAAAACAATATTGAAGAAGGGTGCATTGTTGTCATTTCAACATCATTCATTTCATTTTCGATTGGATGATGTCACATCGTAATTGAATGCATCATGTAATTTATTTGATGGTTGCTTCAAATGCAAAAATCCCAATTTGGTGTGTGATTTATTTTAATTTAAATTACTAGTTATTGAGTTTATAATGTGTTGATTGTTTCACTCAGCGCATGCCCTACCGACATGCGCTGAGTGAAACTGCCCAAAATGTAAAAATTTCAATGAATGAATGAATGAATGAATGAATGAATGAATGAATGAATGAATGAATGAATGAATGAATGAATGAATAAATAAATAAATAAATAAATAAATAAATAAATGAATAAATGAATGTTTGCAATATTTATATTGACTTACATTAAATTAATGTTTAAAATTTACATTAAACAAAAAACCAAAATTTTAATTAATGATGGAAAAGCTGATGATACTAACTAAAGGTATGCTTAAATTGCTAACATAACTATTATTTCGAGAAAAAAAAACTTGTTCTTTTCTTTAAAAATAATATTAATTTTACTATTTTGAAAAAGATCAGAAAAAAAAATCTACAATTGATAATAATTTCAAAAATGAATTATCAGAATTATGTATTTTCTTTCTCCTGTCACCTTTTCCCTACATGATTAAATTACATAAAAACTCAAATTTCAAAATATCAAAATAAGCATCATATCATCACTGATAACATCTGGCTTAGAGCTTAGACATATCTCATCCCATTAGTATTATACACAATCATAATTATTCATTTTGCTAAAAAAATATATAAAATAAAATAATAAATAAAAATTTGTATAAAAATATATATATTTGATATCATAATGTGAATTCTCTTTCTATCATTATATTAAATAACATGTGCGATGCAATAGAAAAAATAATATCGTCCAGTGGTCCAGTCTAATAAAGTCTTATTAAGAAGAGGAAAAAAACTAAAAAAAATTGTAAGTAATTAAAACTACTGAACAGAGAATAGCTCAATTGAGTTAAACAAGAAATGTTGTTAAGCGTGTTCTGTTAGAAATTAAAAGCGATAAACATGACAAGAAAAACTGATAAAAAAACAAAGTAACGTAAAAGACCTTTGTATGTCCCCCTGATAATGTTATGTTTTTTGAGAAAATAATAACATACAAAAGCACCAAAACCTATTCACTTAAACTTTAGAATTGTAGACTCGAATTGTTTTGTAATTTTCCTTTAAAGAATGCAATATTGGAGGTTGGAGGTCAACAAAAAGCAAAACAACTGATTAATTGCAAATGTATTCATTTAATTAATACATAACATATAACATATTAACATATTTTAAACATTTTCACCATTATTGCAGGTATTCGAGTTTAATTTTTAATTATACCTACTGTAGTATACTTTGTAAAAATATGGTTCAAAAATGTGTTTTTGTTGGTGGTAAATTGATCGTGAGCATCAAAAACACTCTCTTAACTGCTCTTCAGTATAAGAACACATATAAATTAGGATGGAACAAAATCTCTTTATTCAACTTGATACCATTGAAAAACAATAAATTGATGGATTATCATCAGTTTTTATCACATGAACAAAGCGCATATATGAGATTATTAGATAATTCTTGTGTTCAAATCATTATTGAAGAGCATCTGGAAATACTTCAAAAATTCTATCATGAAAAGAAAAGAGATAATTCTCTTCTTGGTCAACTTTATTCATCATTAACATTTGATCAAATGTTATGTCGATTAATTCAGAATCGATATGAGAGTATATATCTTGATGGTAGATTAGTGAGATATCGACCAACTATGAATGAGAAAGAAATATCAGCTTGTGAATCATTTCAAAACTTAGATGGTAGAAATCAAATCTTATCAGTTGGTACTGACGTAGATAAGCACAATGTATATCGATACTATTTGACGATTGAAGAGTCAGCATTATCTCATTTCATCATGTCAAATGGTTATTATTTACCAATGAATCGAGGATTACGAGAAGAAAAGAGTATATTGACTGGTTATATTTCATTAAGTTTCTTAGAAAAAGAATTCAAAAAAACATATTTTCAACCTGCTTTAATTAATTATGCTGTTGGTCCTGAATTAAGAAATGGTGTTAGCTTACATTATGATGCTTTATTTTGTTTAGAATTCTCTTCAGAAACAGTTGGACATGATCATTATACTCGAAGAAATATTGCAAAACATCAAATAGGCTTTTCATCTGTATTAGAATCGATTTATGGAAATGAATATCCGAATGGACCAATCCCAAAAGAAGCATGTGAAATTATTGAATTAAATAATAATAATAATAAAGTTTATTTATATGTGAAAGCTTATAAAACTCGATTAAAACATACTTTAAAACAATTAATATTATCAAATGAAGTGTTAATACCATCTGAAAACAACAGTACATTACGATTGAAAGGACTTGGCTTAGGTGCATTTGGATTGAACGATTATAATCATATTTTAGAAAGCTTGTTTTTTGATGTGTTGGATGAAATATTATTTATTTTAAAGCCACAAAGAATTAATCGGATTGAATTATTGAATTTCCCATCGATTATTAATAAATATTCTGTTGCAGATGGTGATCTAAGTTATTTTATGGAACATAGTGGAGGGATTGAAATCCCTTGTAATATTATGAAATATCATAAACAATATAATCATAATTTTGAAATCGTGTTTTTATTAGCACCAACTTTTGAACCATATCAACTCACACATAATCATAGTATTTTATCAACTCAGATTTGTGGTGATAGTATGTCATTACCAGGGAATGAAGGTAGGATAGGCTATCCTGCAAGTAGCAGTGATGAATCTGCGATGTATTATGCGCTATCAGGCATTAAGTCTATGTCGAATCAAGCTGATCATCTCATCACAAATGATCAAAAATTAGTTGATAAAATCGTGATTATTAATAGTGATAAAAGTATAAGTCAATTGAATCATTCAAAAGTTGAGTTAGATTTATCAGCTGTGATAAGAAGCGATTATTTGTGATCTTGATGTTGTATTTAATAATATATTAACATAATATAACATTTTTCTGTGGAAATCATTGTTAATTATTTGTTTGAATCCCAACTTGTTACTTGTTATTACTGCTAGTGTGTTAAGCAGTTGAATAATAATCAAAATTATATTTTTATTATTGATATCTCCGATCTCATCACTAGACACCCCTTCATACCCCCTTGATACTAGCAAGTTATGGGATTAGAGTTGAGTAGCTTATCGTTATTTAAAATATGGAAATCGTTTCATAAAATAGTTTGAATGATGAAATTAAGATTATTATTAAAATTAAAATGAAGATATTATTGTTTAAATGTTTCGTTTTTTTTTAGTTTTTATATGCTCATATTGTATGCTCATATTGTAAGTATTTGAATATTAGTTAATAAATTTAAATAATAATAAAAATATATATTTCCGGGTATCTGATCTCATCGCTAGGCCCCCTCTGATATTGCTAATAATGCAACCTTGTACATCAGGTAGCTATATGTTATGTGTAATTATAAAGCAGCAACCAATGAGTGAAGAAACAATAGCTTATACATGATTTTTAAAGGAATCGTTCATAAGGCATCTAGTTGAGCTTATATTGAAGAGCTAATAGCGCATTAAAAACTCAACATATCAGTGGTATTATTCTATTCAATTTGTATCCAATCCAAATTGTGTCGTCGATAATTTCAAATAATCATCTAATTTTACGTTTCGATCAAGTATAGAAAATGGAAATATCATATCTAACGCTTGTTCGATACTCATTTCTATAGATTGGGTTTCATTCAAAGTATATAATAATTCATTATTATGATTTGAAAATAAAATTTGTGGTAAAAATAATTCTAATACTCTTCTTGCTCCATCCCTTAATCCACTTAAAATAACATTTCTTTTCATTTCTAATTGACTGACTTCCATGGAACTATTAGAGGGAGCAATTGGTAAGATGAAAACTTTCTTATCTTCGATTATGATTCCATTTTTATCACCGACAGAAGCTTTGTTTAATAATAGAACTACAGTATGTATAACAAACAAGAAACAATTATAAATATTTTATTATTATTATTATTATTATTATTTCAAATGTTAATTGTGATATTATTATAAGAATATAGTAATATATTTACCGTCTCTCGCATAATTTACATGATGCTGCATCGATATCAACCATTCAATTGGTAAATTCTCAGAATAATATGAAAAATAGCGCTTCGCAATAATCCCTTCATACAAACCAGGCCCTGCAGATAATAATAGAGATAATAATTATTATTATCAGTTATTATTCGAGAAACTATTTGTATCTTCTCCAATTATATCATATTCAGCTTGTTTTTAAGAAATTTGCAGTTGTTGAAATAAAATAAATAAATTTCTTATGACAATTATCATATAACACATACATTATTTATAGAAAAGATGAAATAATTATATTATTATTATTATTATTATTATTATTATTATTATCATCATTATTATTATTATTATTATTATTATTATTAACATTATTATTATTATTATTATTATTATTATTATTATCATTATTATTATTATTATATTTACATGAGATAATTAAATCATAATAAATAATAATAATCTCACAAATGATGTTACATATCAAGATATTATATAGATACCTTTCCCTAACAGCTCACAAGGATCTGGTCTTGTTCGAAGGGTTATTATATGTGTGGCCCCTTCTTTTACAGCTGAATGAAATGGCATGGGCTCACATAAGAAGGCATCAGCAAGTGTGATTATTTTATCGAAATCATAATTATTTTGATTATTAATAATATCTTTGGTATGATTTCTGGGATTTAAGATACTTCGATCAACTCGATTTTGATGTTTTGAATCATGAGATTCAGTTTTATCATCATTCAATCCAACTAAAACAGCTTCTGAATAAATATTTTCTAGTTCACCCATAATTATATTACTTTGATTCATATTATTTATAATATTTTCAAACTCTTCATTATTATTATTATTATTATTCGTCCCACTCCATTGACTAACAGTTGATTGAAAGTTGCGTACAAATGATGACACAACATTATCCGAAGAGAAATTATTGATAGTAAACCATGAATTTTGGTTACTATTATTTTTTTGAATATATTCATCATTCAGTAAAGGATTATAAACATCAAATGGAGATTTTCTCATTTTCACATAAAATGGAGTTTTATTTGATTGACTGATTCCCATCAAATCACCAGTAATGCCAGGTACTAGCATAGATGCTCGAATACATCGCAAAAGAGAAGACAAATCATGATAATGGTTATTTTCTCTGCTCAGAATTAATGAAGACATGTTTGATAAAGACGTTGCAATGATTTTCAAAGGTTGATTTTTTTCATTTATGATGAATCGATCCCAATCTAATGGTTGTATTCCATTGTCAATCATGACAGAATCTAGCAAAAAATT
The DNA here is from genome assembly GCA_015144975.1 of Epipyxis sp. PR26KG. Taxonomy (NCBI): domain Eukaryota; class Chrysophyceae; order Chromulinales; family Dinobryaceae; genus Epipyxis; species Epipyxis sp. PR26KG. The sequence continues at coordinate 723 of VKHH01007172.1, read as the reverse complement.
TAAATTAAAAACTTGAGATGATAAGAATTTAAATTGACTATTGTTTTGTTTTTCGTTATTATATTTTGTGGCTTTTGAACTTGTGTTATTGTGTGGAAGGTTGGTCGATGATTTTGATTTCCAAGGATTAAAATAACCTTTTCTGATAGTTTGACTTGATGGAAATCCAGCAGCAGTTAATAACTTAGATTTATCAATAAAACTTGCTCCAGCTGCTGGTAAAATATCTATAAAACAATGATAATTATTACAACTGCAACAATAATTATGATAATTACAAATGATAATTATGATAATAATATAATAATTCAGAATTATGACGGAGTATTCATTATAATATAAGATACATACTGTTATTTCTAACCATGATAAATATCTACTCCGCTGAATTGTCGACTGACGAAATAAGCTGCAATCATAGCTCCTGCACTACTACCATATACAACATCGACACAATCGTTCAATCCAAGAAAATTTAAAGCAGCTGATGCACCTAAAATGATGAAAATACAACAAATTCAACTAATTTTCAAACAAAATAGAATCGGAATATTCATACCCGCAGATACACATCCTCTCATACCACCGCCTTCTATACATAATGCTATTTTCCGTCGATCAAACAGCCCTCGTCTATTAGGTTTGCTATTCGTATGATACCTTTCCAACACAGCCCTGATTACTGGATGATCGGATGGAATAGAAGATGTGTTACCATATACT
>VKHH01007171.1:0-12279 GCA_015144975.1 Epipyxis sp. PR26KG | reverse complement strand
CTTTTAATTCTCTATCTAATGGCTTGATGAGATTTTTTAGATTGTGCATGGAAATTGCATATATTCCAAGCGGGGGGTTATTTACCGCGGGGTTTTTTTTACCATGTCTGGGATATACTTTTCCAACAATACTGGAATACCAACAAAATAAAATATAACAATTTTTATAGTTCAACTTTTATATAACTTATAATAGTATTTGATAAACTTTTTCATTGTCATTACTTTCCTACATTAATTTCTTCCGATGCCAGCTGGCCCCTACATTGATATGGATGGAAGGAGAGTTCAATTACCTGATGAATTCTCATTAGAAGGAAAAATAACTATTTTAGATACCGTAGGAATGGCTGTAAATTATATCAAATCCACTGATTTATATAAATCATATGTTATTGATTCATTTATTGGACATATTATTGAAAAGACATTAAACAATCTAGTGAAAGGAGATATGGTTGCAATTGTCACTGTTATCTCTTCAATATTTATTGCGGTTCTTTTATCCTATCTTCTAATGACATCGCTTTTTAGCAGTCTTTTTGGTTCAAAGAAACAAAATAAAGATTCAATAAATCAAGAAGAAGTTGAACCAATAGTGTTACGCGATTTTACCATCGAACAATTAAGAGAAAATGATGGAAGCAACGATAAACCAATTTATATCGCATTACGTGGTGAAGTTTATGATGTTTCAGCAGCCAAAGAATTTTATGGTGAAGGTTCAGGTTATCATTGTTTTGCTGGAAGAGAATCATCCAGAGCGATGGCTAAATTATCATTCGAAGAAGAAGATTTAGCAAGTATGGATTTATCTGATTTAGGTGTATTTGAACGAACTAACTTAGAAGGATGGATCCAAAAATTTAAACATTATAAATGTTATCCAATTGTTGGTCGAGTAAGTATTCCACCTAAAAATCTTAGTTTTACAAGGTCAGAATTGAAAGAATTTAAAGGTTTGCAGGCGGTACCTGAAGGGAGGGTTGATGCTCCTATTTATTTAGCAATTAATGGTAAAGTTTTAGATGTTTCGTATGGTGGTAAAGAAATGTATGGCTCAGGTTGTCCATATTTCAGATTTGCTGGTATTGATGCTTCACGTGCACTAGCTAAAATGTCATTTGATGAAGAAGCTCTGAAAAGCTCAGATTTATCTGATTTGACTCAAGAGCAACTGAAAACATTATCAGAATGGGAGAAAAAGTTTATTGAAGTAAAGAAATATCCTATTGTTGGTTGTTATGTTGACGAAACAACACGTTAATTATTAATTTACTGACATAATGTTATTATATCAGTTATTATTTTCAAGTATATAAATTCTTTTAAAGCATCATAATTAATTCGTCTCATAATTTCAAACTTTACATTGAAATTAAAAATATATTATATAAAATGCGTGATATGCTTAATTGCTATTCGTTGGTGTAGTTGGAGCAGTGGTTGTGATTGAAGTATATGGAACTTGAGTTTGTAAAAATAAATAACACACCAAGGCAGCAAAATGAGCGACTAGCGAGTTTGTGTTAGCTTGCACTAAAAATATATCCAATGCTTGTAATCCAGCTGAAGGATTAAGTGATCCACCAGCATATACTGATAGCATGGGAAAGGTACCTGGAGAAGCTAAAATCTTTGAAACTAATGTACCAACTATTTGTTCTGCACCCAATAAAGTAATAAACATTCCTAAATCATAAATAGATTAAAATTGATTATGATATTTAAGATTAATATTATTTACAAGAAATGTTCGAATTCCTTACCTATTAATGATAACCAAACAGAAATACGACTATATTTTCTTAAGGTTGGAAACACTGATTTTTGTTCGACTTTTTTCGAAAATATTCGTTTCGTTAAAAGAGTTGAATTCCATGTCCATAAAGAGTTTAATAATGATATGAAGACTCCAATGGAGCTAAATGCAAACCCCGAAGTCCATAAACTATACACATTTCCACTCTGCCGAGTCGAGTTTGCAAATGTTAATATTACTGATGATATAACAGTTAATGTAAATTGAATCCACCAGCTAACCCAAGATAATCTGTTAATAATTATATATATTATTGATATAAAATATAATTATTTTATATTTTTCTATTTTCCATTTGCAAAATATGTTCAATTCATTCAGAAAAAATAATATCTCACATTCCTATACAGAAGATCATTTACAATGACTCATTACCTTCGAAATAAAGCGGTCACTTTATACACTTCACTTTGTTGTGAATCAGCTGTATCTATAACCGTAGATGAAGTCGTTGATTGAAGTATATTTAAGCTATTATATTTTAGTTCATAGAAAGATTTTATTTTTGAATGTTTTTCTCCTTGCTCAAGGCCAACTCTTTTATAAGTAGTAAGTACAATGCTTTTCGCAGTAGTGTAAGAGCGAACTTTTGTTGAAAATAAATAGCTTAAGCAAGTAGGAAATAATGCTATAAATGTGATAATTCTCATATTTTAAAAGATTTCTTTCTACACTGTACACTACACTGTACACTACAGTATGTATATATTATTTTATATCTAGATTATCTACAGTAGTGCAGGATCAACAAACGCCTAAGGTATTGCTTTTATACACAGAATTCACTTAAAATAACTTTAAATCTTTAAATATTATACAACAATCCAATCCGCAATGTAAAGTTTTGTTATGTTTTAAATATTAATTAATTATTATTATTAATGCTATTAATAATATTAAAAACGGATTAGATCTTCGATCGCGGTATGAATAAAGACAACTAACTATACACTACCGGTAGCCAATATTTTATTACATTGAAAAAAACTCATATCTTGTAATATATCAAGAAACTATCACAATATGAACGATAAATATCATATGATTTAAAGACTAAAATAAATATCATGCAATATTGAACAGATTATAGGTTCCTAATAATTAATACATTTTAGAAATATATTTTGTTCATTTATTAATTTTATTAGTCCACTTGTCCAGCAGCAGTGTATTATATTGATCATCTTATTATTGGATATCTAATTGTATTATTGTCTTAAACTTGGGATAAAAGAGATAATATCACATTGAAGTTAGTTGGAAACATGGACTACAAAGGGCAACAATTGAGTGAGTATATTTATTCCATCTTAACAATTTTGTTTGGAGCGATCGCGTGGATTATTGGATATGTAAAAGGCGACTTTGTTATTACATTTTATGGTTGGTCTATTGGACTAATCCTTTCGTTAGTGGTAAGTACATTTTCCGTATTTCAATTAACTTAAATAATTAATCTAATAATATATACCTTTAACTACTGCAGTTATGTATACCAGATTGGCCAATGTTTAACCGCAGTAAAGTGACATGGTTAGAAGAAATTGGTCAAAGTAATTCACCTACCAAAAACTCATCAACGAAAGGAAATAATGACAATCAGAGCAAATCAAAATCAAAAAAAGACAAAGAAAAAACAAAGAAAGCTCAGTAAACTTTCTATTCCTATTTATGCTTTAAAGGTTCATGATGTTTAATTGGTGATTTATTCTAAAAAATATTAATTATCAAAACTTAAAAAGATATCATTTTTCAGTAAACAAAATAAGAAAATTATTAATATTATTTGATTATTTGAATTTGCATCAATGGAATCTAATATAAATAATAACATATCGCAAATATTCACTCAATTATGAAACATTTATTCATAAGTTCTATTTCCATTTGATCGTTTTTTGAATCGATTTATTCCTTTTCCTGTACTATTTTCATTATCATCTTTATTATCATCTTTATTATTTGGTAATGTTAGTTCACCTCGTAAAGGAATAAATGGATCATGTTTCCCTGTAGTACTATTCATAACAGGTTTTTTTATAATAGATTTCGGAGTTTGAAATCCTTTATCAACTTTTACATTTATTTTATCATCATTTTCACTACCACTACTATTACCATCATTCTTACTGTCAGCTACAGTCATATTCCTCATATGAAGCATAGGGTCAATAGTTAAAGAGCCACCACTACTTGGATGACGTTCAGAATTTGACTCACTTATATTGAATTTAGCATCATGAGTCATTTTAACATCTTCCTTCACATCAATATTATTTTTATCTTGTTTTTCATCTTTTATATTATTTTTGATTGATTTAGAATCAGCTAAATTCTCTATAGTAGATTGAGGAGGTGCTTGACCCCTTCCACAGCATCCACCAGATCCAACTAAATCAAATAACACATATAAATATGATATGAAAATAAAATAATATCAGCAGATGAAGAGCCCCACACACCGTCTCATCAAACATAACATGTACTAAAAATATATTTTTATGTAGGAAAAGTTTATTAAATAAATAAAAATCGACTGGCATTTGTGTTTTGTTGGTATATGCACATTGTTTTTGCAGGAGACTCTTCCTCAAATAATTATAATATTACAATGTACATTTCAATAATATAATGTTGAGCTTATATTGCGCTGTTTCACTCGCTAGTGGTAACCGACATGCGCTGAGTGAAACAGCGCAATATAAGCTCAACATATAATTATTATCATTATTTTCAAAAGAAATCAAATCTAAATAATATTTAGTAACGAACCTATTGGTGGACTTTTAGCATTATCCGGAGGATCTGTTTTAGGAGGAATAGCTGTTTCGTTAGGTTTGGTTTCAGGTTCAGTTTTTTCTTCTTTCACATCTAAACTATTTTTCTTCAGTTTATTATCGTCATTCTGTAATGATTGTGATGTGGAATCAACTGGCGGTTTCGTAGCATCATTATTTTGAGGTAATAATTCTTCTTCTGTTAGCTTTGATAAATCGATTGGTTTTGATAATGATGGTCTTTTTTGATGTAATGAACCATTTGCACCACGCATAGGATTTGAAAATTGATTATATTCTTCAATCAACAACTTGTCATTCATTGCCACGTCTGCACCCTCTGTTTCATCATTATTATTATCGTTTATATTATCAGTATCGTTATTTTTATCGTTTACATTATTATTATCTCTTTTATTATTATTATTATTATTATTAATGTTATTATTATTCTTATTAATGTTATTATTATTATTTACTTCACTGAGTGCGGGTGGCGGTGGTTTCACCGGCAAATACTGATTTGATTTTCTTAATAAAGAATTGGTTTTTAATGTGTTCCATTCCGATGATAGCCGAAAAGGTGATGATATATAAGATGGAGTGAAATCATCTTTACTCGCTGTCATATCAACATTATTATTAATATTATGATTTTTATCAATTTTATCATTATTTTTAACTTTTTGTTTTTTCAATAAAGCTTTTTTAAATGATGAAAATAATTCATTAAAATATGATAAAAATTGGAAATAATCAATTTCATTTGCTAATTCGAATTTATCTGTTATTATATTAATATCATCTTTTGTTAATGAATTAATGAATGGAATTTCATTATTTTTATTAGCATCATTTTTGTTATTATTATTATAAGATTTACTATCAGCAGAAGTATCTAACTTAGGCTCTCCAGGTTTATTATTACTATTATTGTTATTATTATTATTGTTACTGTTATTATTATTATTATTATTATTATTATTATTATTATTGTTATTATTACTGTTATTATTATTAGGACCATCAATGTTTTTAGAGTCTGATGAAGTAGGTGTGTCTTTATTATTATTATGTTTGCTATTATTATCAGTCTTCGATTGCTTAGGTTCAGATTTTAAATCATTCTTAATTATTTTTCTATCATTTTTCATATTATTATGGTTTAAGATAATTTTTTTATCAACTTCAGCTTGATTCAATACTTTTGACTTTTCTCCACAAATATCTATCAGAATTTTCTAAATTGAAATGATATAAAATATTAATAGTATAGTAAAATATAGTATAGTTTATAAAAATTTCTCTTATTTTATTTTATAATAATTATTATATTATAAATTTTTGGAAATATATTAAGTAGTGGTGTCCCACAAGTTGTGGAATGGGGACGAAATCGTCCTATTTATGACAAGTCAGTACTCCTAAAGGAGATACTATAAAAATAATAATAAATATTTTATTTTTATTTTCATAAAATAAATAATATTCTTAAGATTTTAGATATACAATTAAAAAGCAAACTAAATATTTATTATCACCTTAAATTGTTCAATATCAATATTTCCTTTCATTATTATGGATGATTCTTGTTCATCATTTTTTTGAACCATTATTTTGAATGCTTCTTCTAATTCGATAGCAACAAATTCCCATAATAATAACATCTTTTTTATACTTTCATCTAATTGATCTGTTTTATGAGATTTGATCACATGTTGAATTGCCTATAATAATATGATAATACAATAAATATTGTAAAATATGTGATAAAACAATTATTATTGTTAGAAATCAACTTGATAATGAATAATACAGATTAAACTAAAATGATTATAATATAAATACTATATATGATTTACATGTGGTCCATTAATATCGATTAAATCTCCATTTTCATCATAATTATCCATTTCCATTTGTAAATACTCTAAACTCATTCGAACAGCAGAAATAGCAGATTTAGCTGTTCGTATCTGTACAGGTGTTGTGAAAAATTCCAGAAATTCTGGAATATTTACTGAGCCGAATCCGTCACCAAATCGTAATGATAATACCTGAATCAACCAAAAATAATATGTTAGATGACAAAAATATTAAATAGCGATAAAATCTTTATATTTTATATTATTTATGATTATAGTAACAATTATTCTTAAAATATTATTATTATGATGATTGAAATTATGTTTAAACAAACGACCCCACAAGATAGAACTTATCCAACTTACTTGTATATCTGCTTTGGAAATTTTTTCAGTAATAGAAAATAATATCCTCATAAATTCGTCCGAATTAATATTAGTTAATATTTTCCCATTTGAGTCAGCGAAAGCTTCGATAATGCTATCAGGATACTCATCAAATTCACTTATCATACGACTGATTGGACCATTCAAATCAATCATTCCAATATTTTTAATTAGAATACTTCTATCATTATTTGATGATGGTACTGAAATTGAATTATCTTGATGATCCATAAGCAACTTGTTATTTTGTAACGGAATACTTTCAATAGAATTTGAGTTGATTAATAAACTCGCTAGATGTTGCTCTGAAACTCCTTGAGCTAACAATATCCATTTTAGCGTTTCAACTCGTTTAGTTAAACTCTCATTTTTCTTTTCTTCAATAGCAAGCATTTGTACCAATACTTCAATTTTGAATCTTAATAAATTCTGTTTTTCTTCTGATTTTTCTTTTTCTTTATTGATTTCCTCTTCTAAACGACTGTCCAAATCATTTGGCAAGTCTTTTGATTGACTGCAACCCATTGGTTTAAGTTAGTTGTATTTAGATGATGTCACTTATTATCCAAAAATGTTCGTGACAATAACGAAGACTTTACGTTGTCAAAGTTATTAATAATTATAATAATAATAATCGGTAACTTAATGTCATTAAAATATGTATGAGGTATCAATGCTATCAATGCTATCAATGTATTATTTTATGTATTAATTTTTATCAACTGAATATATATAGGATACTGGGATACGGTGGTATGTAAAATATAAAATATATAACAAAACAACGGCTGTAATTCAAAAACTGCGGTCAATAATATAAACAGCAGTTTTTATTTGTACCGCGGTGTCATTATTTTTCTCTCTCTGTCAAAATTAAGATAATATATATGTCAAAATTAACAGTCTAAATAATTCTTATAGTGAAGAGATCTATCTCTGATTTAACTTACTAAAATTAAAAACGGTTATTATATTAGTTGTTACATTTTTAAAATATATGATATAATTTTTTCTATTCTGATATTGCATCGATAAATCATCTGTTCAACTATAAATTACTCCCATTTACTATTTAATACTTCCTCCTGACCATTTGTCTACAGATAAAAAACCCGTCTACAGACGAATGTTTTGGTTTAACGGACAAAATTTTCTCCGTACGAACCAAAACAATTTTTTTACGAACAACTATTTGTGTTGTACCAAACTTACAGTAAATTTTTAATAATAGCAACAATGAATTACTTTTAACTTTCGTTTTGAATGAAGCAATCATTTGCACTATCAACTGATTATATGACTTGGGTTTTGCACAAATTTAATTAGTGATATTACAAGAAAATGAGTTGGTCGTACCAAATTATTCGTTCGTGCAACCAAAATATTTTTTCGTCTACACAAATTCTACTTCGTCTGACGAAAAAAGTTGTCTGTACAAGAAGTTGGACAAATGGTCAAACGGAACGGAGGAAGTAAAATATAAAAATAATTCAGAAAAAATCATAATCCAATTTTCAACTTATTTTAGAAGATTAATAAAAAAGTCGAATCATAAAGAGAAGTTAATATTTATGACTTCAATAAAAATACTACATATCCATACTGTATAACATAGCTTGATATAATTATAATTTCTTTAATAAAAAAACGAAATATTTTCTATAATTTACTCTCATTATGCTTTCTTCCTATCACTCTAAGTCTCATTACCCCACCATCTGGATATATTGTCAATTTAAGATGTGAAATTGGACCCACCTTAACATATAATAAATGTTGAAATTAATTTATTATATCTAAAAATATATATTTGATATAGTATAACATACCTCACGTAATGTTCCATCATGTAAATGGAAAAAATGTTGTGCATTTGGCGTAAGTCTCACACGTGGTAATAATTCCTTCCACGGTAATTCAGAATCATTTTCACTTCTAACTATAGTCCCAGCAGGTAGATGACAAGCTTGTATCATGCAAGATTCAGGATAATTTCCTTTGTAGAAATTTGTATCAACTTCTACTATTGAAGCAACTCCAACTATCCCTACCATTTAATTTAATTTAAAATATTTGAATAGTTAATATTATTTGAGCACAAATAGAAAATAGTTTATAATAACTGATGTACGGAAGGAGGTGGCCTGTTGTTGCACGTCTACCATTGCTATCAATTCATCCCAACACGGTTTGTAAATCGAAAAGAAATTTTAGAATTCATAATTTTAGTGGAAACTTCTCACTAAAAAAGTGCCGCAATGGGAACGTGCCATGCCAAAATAGGATACCTACCTCCTTCCTAACAAGAATTAATATTACCTAATTTGAGCATGGCCCAATCACAACCAGGTAATATCATTAGTCCATCTTCTCCTTTCATATATACTGGTGGGCGAGCAGGTTGACGTGCTGTTTCCCACCCATCACCCATGCATGTCCCACGACCAGGTGCGATCAAATTTCTCGGATGACCATAATGTTTATTCGAACATCCTATTGCTGATCCTCCATTCATGACTGATGCTAAATCAATATCATGATCAATAGGTATTGATTCAGGAGAAATTATTACTTCACCAAAAACTCTTATACGAGCAATACCACCATCTGGCCCCATGTTAAGACGAATATGTGATACTGGACCACCAATTCCTTCGCCAAAAGGAATCCGAAACAAGTTATGACGTGTTTCTTCATAACCTGCACCTAACGCAGTCAACGGAACTAATACCTTCCATTCTGACGATTCTAATCTTTCTACTAATTCAAATTCTTCCTCACTTGCAGCTAATCCCATGCGACCATGTTCAGGTCTATCAAGAATGGATTGAGTTCTAAGACTGGTCAAGTGTTCCATGTCTGGAGTTTCGGAGTTAAAATTTGCTCCCAGAATACTGACCTTCGGTGAAAAATTACCAGTAAAATAAGCTGTATCGACTTCAATAGCTTTAATAATTCCAGGTATGCCTAACGCTATTATACACCAATCATGTCCCTCAGTTCGCCTTCTACGTGATTCCCATCCGTCCATCCATTTTCCAAAAGGTGTATATTCATTTTCCAGCCATATTGGATCATTATCTTTTATTACATTCTCTGTAGCAGCAAACCTGTGTTGATAGAAGAAATTATTGAAAAAATAATAGTGTCTTCAAACGATTCCACATTCCACATTCAACATGATATATAATACAAAGATACTATATGTACCATTCATCTGTTGCAAATAGAATCTTGGCTCCAAGCAGAGGGCTTGATAAGTTTGGATAATCTGAATACTCCATTCACTTATTTTTCGCTTACGGGTGTCAACAGATTGAATTATATAAAAATAAAGGTAATAAAAATAATAAAATAATATAAAAATAAATATTGAATGAATGAATGAAATATCAATTTTAATCATTCATGCCTTAACCTTAACCCATCATTAACACACACATATTCGCGAACAACAAAAATAATTTTATTATACAGAATAATACTTTAACGTTGTGACTCCCTTCACAATGGATTTGATCAGAGAATATGATTTTGATATTTTGCCATATATTGATCGGGTAATTTCGTAATTTCGTAATTTCAATATTTAAGAATTACAACAAAAATATATTATGTACAGTAAAAAATATTTGTGGTTCACTAATATTATATTTGTTACAAATGTAGGATTATGATCACCCACTAGTTCAGGAAAAGGTTCATTCTTTGATAAGCGCAGAAATGAGAACATTTACTCCAGGAAATTACTTGTCTTATTTACCTTTGAAAGATTTAAAGTTTAGCCATTCACAAGTTTTAAAAGTAAGAATATATATATATATTATATTTAACGACAATTTTTCTACGGTGTTTGCATGTAAAAACAATTTTAACGTGAAAATAATCTGCTTATGAAGCGATAACTTTAGAATAAATGAAATAACTTTAATTAATTATTTTTTAGTCTGAATTCAAACGCTTAGAACATGGCTTAGCAGCACCTCAATTTGACAATAGTAGATATTCCGTTGAGAAACCTGAACCCCCACTTGATAAAGATGTACAAGTAAGTCATATCAGATTTTACTTGTCAGAGGAATTATTCGGTGAATGTTTCCTTCATGTTTGTTTGTTGTGTTTTTCACAACACGTCATATAGCATGGAACTCTTCTTCTGAACAAACCTAATAATTAATAATTTTAATAATTATAATTTCATTCAATTAATATTATTTTTGTTAGGCATGGAGAAGTTGTGTAAATAATGCAAAATCTCAATTAATCCATCAAACAAATCGAATCATGAATCTTGAAGTAATTGAAGAAAATAATATTTCTATGTGGTTAGTTCATAATAATACTACAGAGAAACATACTCAATTTTATCAAAACAAAACAGAAGAAATTAAAAAACAAATTCGATTAATTAATAAATCAAGACAAATGACACAAGAAGAAATCTTACCAGAAATAATTCGTTTAAAATCAAAATCACAAACATCATTATTAAAAAAACTACAAATTCAAAAAGCATTTCTTGATATTAATAATAAATTACTTGGTCAAAAGTTAAGTTATTCAGATTATTTATTAGAATTAGAAGAACAGAAGAAACGTGAAGAAGATGAAAATAATGGATTATATAATAATACTGTACGTGAGTATGAGACTGTGCGTGTAGACGGGGTGGTGGAGTTAGCGAATGACATGATAACAGAAGATGAGATAGAAATATTAAATGAAGATAATAATGATCAACAAGCTGTGAAACGAGTGAAAGGATAATAATAATTTATTTTTCTTTGGATGAAAATGATTATGTATGATTTTATTGTTTGATGATTTGATGAAATAATTTTATTTTTTAAGAATAAATTATTATTTCCATTTTGAATGAATAATTACAAAGAAATGATATATATAATTGTTTCTTAATACATCGTATCGTGACAGTTAATGGACTTGGATCATTAATGATACATGGTAATGATATATATTAGTTTGGAAATACTAATAATTATGATTTAAATTATGAATAAACCTTCAATCAAAACATTACACATTACTATTACTTAACTTCTTCTCATAAAATACAGGTGAAGTTGAAACAAATTAGAATTTAAGCAAACTTAACATGTTAATTTCGAAACGAAGGAGGGTTATTAGTGTTCAAAAATAAGATGGATGATATCCCTTATTACTGTACCAGAGGAAAGTAATTTCTCTCAGTAAAATCCTAACCCTTCATAGAAGAGTATCATCTGCCAGTTTGTTAAATCAGTTAAATAATGGAAGTGTATAATGTATACATATACAAATTTATTACATACTATAGCATAATACATCGAAGATTAGCATACCGTATTATCATTATTATTATTATTATTATCATTATTATTATTATTATTATTATTATTATTATTATTATTATTATTATCATTATTAT
>VKHH01007170.1:0-12284 GCA_015144975.1 Epipyxis sp. PR26KG | reverse complement strand
AATAATAATAATAACAATAATAATAATAATAATAATAATAACAATAATAATAATAATAATAATAATAATAATAATAAGAAGAAGAAGAAGAAGAAGAAGAATAAATCTTTTTACAAAAAAAACTTTTTTAAAAAATGTATTATTAGTATATTATCAAGTAGTTTTTAAAATTAAAACTAATAATGTTGAAGTAAGAACGAATATATTATTAGATTAAACATAAAAACAAATTACAAAAATAATTATTTTTCGAAAAAAAATTCGAAACAAAATTTTCAAAAAAATATCCTAATAATATTATCATTCATAATGTATTTAAGGGATCCATTTTGAAAAGAAATCATTCCCTTTGTCATCAACTACAACAAAAGCAGGAAAATCTTTGACATCGATTTTCCAAACTGCTTCCATTCCTAATTCAGGATATTCTAATACTTCCACCTAATAACAATAATAATAGTAACAATAACAACTACATTGAAGATGATTTGAGTATACTTTCTCTATTCCATTTGTCCATGTATAATGAGGTGTTAAAACTAGTCGACGAACTTTTCTGTCCAACGAACTATTTTTTTAACTAAACTAATTATTATATGAATAATTATTATGGTTGAACCAATCTTAACTTCTTATTAATATTAACATTGAAGTACGTTTGATATTTTTTTAATGAAGCAATCATTCATACTATCAACTAATTATTTGACTTTGGTTTTGTACAATTTTTCAGAATATGATCAAATTATTTGTTTCTAAAACCAAAATACTTTATGTCGACCCAAATTCTACTTTGTCCAACAACAAAACCGTTTGTATAAGAAATTAGGCAAATGGTCCAACGGAACGGAGACAATAACAAGTAATCAAATCATAAATTCCATAAATTTATGTTTTGTATGATTCACATCATATCATTTTTATAAATTCTTACCTTAGTAATACAATTCTGAGCTAATATAGCAGCTGGTCCACCAATAGACCCTAAATAAAACCCTCCATATTTCTTACAAGCATTCGTGACTGCTTTCGATCGATTACCTTTTGCAAGAGTAATAAAGCTGCCACCAGCTGCCATAAAGCGATCAACATATGCATCCATTCTTCCAGCAGTTGTTGGTCCGAATGATCCAGATGCATAGCCTATTAATAATTATATTATACAGTATCAGTAACTCTTACTTAGATTTAATGAGATAATGATGGTACATTTTTGTTTGCAAACAATTTTAAAAGATTGAGATAGAAAAGGTCAAGAATAAATACAAAATAGAAGAAGAAAGATAAAATTTTGCGCAACATGAAAATGTCCCCTAGGTGTCATTACAACAAATTATTTCGTGAGTTTCACCTTTCGGTGTTTTAGCTGGGCCAGCATAGTACACCATGTGATTTTTAATATAATCAGGTAATCCAGAACCACTCTCTAAACGTTCAAGTATTTTTGCATGTGCGATGTCTCTTGCCACAACCATTGTGCCTTTACAAACAATGATAACATAATTAAATAAGGCTCATAGCAACTAAGAATAATGTTATATTATTTTACCAGTAAGAGATAATCGTGTTGTAACTGGTAATTTAGATAGTTGAGCTCTGAGTTCAGTCATAGGTTGATTGATATCAATGTTAATAGCTACTTCTCCCACATGTTGTGAAGTAACTTCAGGCAAATATTTCCCAACATCAGTTTCTAATTTTTCTAAGAATATCCCATCTTTAGTGATTTTCCCTTTGATTTGGCGATCCGCTGAGCATGACACACCTAATCCGACAGGACAACTGGCACCATGTCTTGGTAATCGAATAACTCGAATATCGTGACAAAAGTATTTCCCACCGAATTGAGCACCAATTCCCATTTTTTGTGTCATTTCTAAAACCTTTTTTTCAGTTTCAACATCACGAAATGCACGACCTAAATCATTTCCTGAGGTTGGTAAGGTATCATAATATTTTGTTGAAGCCATTTTTACTGTTTTTAAAGTCATTTCAGCTGATAATCCTCCAATGACGATCGCCAAATGATATGGTGGGCAAGCAGAAGTACCTCTAAAAAGAACGTATAATTTAAGAAGAATAAACTAATACATATAAAATATAATATCACATTATTTTGTCGAGAAATAAATTTTATCAATTTGAAGTAATTAATTCAACTACAAAAAGGGTAGATAATGATAATAATTTAAATAAAATATAGGTTCTTACATGGTTTTGATATTATCCTCAAGGAACTTCATCAAAGAGTTGGGATTCAAAAGGGCTTTTGTTTGTTGATATAAATAAGTTTTGTTTGCCGATCCGCCACCTTTGGCGATGAAGAGAAAATTATAGCTATTTCCCGGAGTTGCGTACAACTCAATTTGAGCTGGTAAATTTGTTTTCGTATTCACTTCAGTGAACATGTCTAATGGTGCGACTTGTGAATATCGAAGATTGGTTTTTGTATAAGTATCAAAAACACCTTGAGAAATGTGTGATTCATCATTTCCGTCAGTTAGAACATATTGTCCTCTTTTACCAGAAACTATCGCCGTACCAGTATCTTGACAACCAGGTAATATAAAATTTGAGGCAATATTTGCATTCTTCAACAGCTCCAAAGCGACAAATTTATCATTACTTGTAGCTTCTGGGTCTTTTAAAATATTGCTCAGTTGCTGCAAATGTTGAGGACGTAATAAATGTGCTATATCTACCATTGCTTGTGACGAAATCAGTCTCAATGCTTCTGGCTCAATTTTTAGAAAATCAGTGGTACCAAAAGGACTTTTTAATATTGATACATAATCGCTTGATAGTTTTCGATATGGTGTCTCGTCTGTCCCATGAGATAAATCGAACAACTCTTGATAAACAAATGTTGGTGTAGTTGAAGTTGACAAGCAACGTTTAGTAAGTTTTGTTAACCTTGGAATATTTCGAAGCATTATTAAAGCTTCCTCTCTGTTTCAAGTTATTTTCTATTTCTATTTAACGATAATGCAATACCGTTTACTGTTTATACGAAATTTTAAATGAATCTAATTTCTTATCCATTATTAATTTATTGATAATAAAAATAAAGAAAAAAAATCCAACAACAAATAAATAAATGAACAGTTTATTTTTTCAAACAAACCATTCATTGGTGTTTTTTGTTAAAAACAATAACTTTATCTAAAAACTCTGGCTTGTAAATAATTCCCAAAGCATTTTAAATAAGATGAACGTTCCACGCTTTCAGCTTGCTATGAATCATGAGGATCCTGAAATAGTTTTGCAAGGATTGGTGGAGTTTCAATCAACTGTGCTGAAACAAAACAATATTTATGATTTGTTTGGTTATCATGGACGTCCAATTCATTTTAATAGTGAGGCATATTATTCCATATCCACCGTTACATCAGTAAATGGTTTGTTGCTTGATTATATCATTGCATCTCCGCAAATCGAAGAATTTTTTGTTGTTTGGCAATTACCTGGAAGAAACGAACATAAAAAACTTTCAACTTTTCATATATCATGTATTGCTATCATATTGCATTGTTGCAGAAATAATTCAATGAGTAAATTTGAAAGTTTAGGTCAAAATATCATCAATCGAATATTATCTGAACATATAAAATCAATTCACATGCAATTAGCTTCCTCAAATAATGAATTAATACATAGCACCATGGGATTATTATTATCTATGATTCGATTTAATAATCAATCATGCAAAGATACATATTCAAAACTATTATTAAGTAATCAAACTTTCCAATCATTAATTCAACGTGGAAAATCCATATCATTTACATCATATGATAAATCAAATCCAATAGTTATTAAAACTGATTCAAGATTACTTATTTCAATACTTATGTTTGTTATCATAAATTGCGAAGATGAATTGATTATTACTGAATTGCTTAACAACAATAAAAGTAACCTTTCAACTTACAAGCGAATCATTCATTCAGTTAATAAAGATACTATCGAATCCATCGAAATTATTTTAAATAGCATATTATATTCGTTAAAACACTCTCAAATCCTATGCAATCATCTTTTTTCATTTATTGATAATACTTTTCTTCAAAAAGTTGTTGCATTGTATTCAAGCTCTGAACAGGAAATTCAAAATGTTGTACATCATTTTTTAAATGAAATGGTTATTGTTTTATGTGATTTGAATCACAAATATTCTAGAAAATATGATAGTCATATCAACGGAATTCTTGTATTGCAAAATATAATTTTACTTTTAACACCTCATACTGACAGCAGACACGCACAGGTACCGCAAAGCTTTTAATTGTTACGTTGTATTTTTATTGTTATAATAGTTATTGTTGCTATAATACAGATAATTTCTAATCTAATTGACATAAGCATTATAGTTATTCTTATTTCCAAACAATATATATCTATAGATTGTCGCCCTAATTCTAGCAAAGCATCCATCATTACTTTCAAAATCATTATCTACTCTAATGACCAATTGGGACCCAAGTGAGCATAATAATTTACAAGTTTATATTCTATCCATTAAGCATTATTGTTCATATTTGGAAAATATTCCGATTGATTCAAAATTAAAATCAAATATTCGATTAATTAATCTTGCTAATAATAATGACATCAATAATAATAATAATAAAGCCAAGTTGGCAATTGAATCTTTATACCAATCAATGATTCCTTCAGGTAATCATATTTTTATCCTTATTTCTTTATTATTTTATTATTTTATTCTCAAATTATTATCATATATAATACTATAAAACAACATTACATTCTAATTATTAATAATTATATTTTAGCTTTGAATAAGAAAGACATATTCAAGCTATGCACTCATGAAGATAAAATATTACAAAAATATGGTTTGTCTACACTCTATGCAATTATTATGAGAATCATCCGAACTTTAGAAGAATCTGGAATAAAGCAAACATCAGCTATAGAACAAATCTTGTTATCTTCCTTCAATAGAATCTTACCTGATTTTCAATTGCTATTAAATTTCAGAGCGCAGTAAGTTTTCTTAATTATTACTACTGATCATAAAACTGACTCACAAATAAATAACATAAATTTACTACGAAACTATAGTTTTTGTCATTCAATTTATCATTGAAATGTAATAACTCATTTTTTAAGATGGTAATGATTTATTATTATAATATAAACCACTCTGCATTGATATCATAATAACAGTAAATTACTATTTTTTGTGAATGAATTAATAAAAGCTAAAACAATGTCAATATCTTCTATGAATGCTTCTCTAAATCACATTATTTTCATGTTCTATTAAATATATTATTATTATCATTGTTATTATTATTATTATTGTTATTACTATTCTCTTAAAACATAATTATTATTATTGTTATTATTGTTATTATTAATAGATTAATTAAAGGTATGAATGATGATAATATACACAATCGTAAAAATAATAATAATGAAAATCAGGATCTAATCACTACTGTTCCAATGGAAACTATATCTGCTAATCACAGTGATTATGATGTAGATATGGAATTGGACATGGATTTTAATTTTGAATTAGATGCTCAAAGTGATACGGATGATAGAAATATCATTGGAACAGTCAAAAATATCACAATTTTAAATTTAGATTTAATCGAAAACGATCATTTATATCATAATAAATCAAAAGAATCAGAAGAAATTCCATCAAATAAATTGTTATTATCTATTTTATATCCTATTATTGAATATTATTATCGTATATTTCCAAATTTAGCATCAAACACATCATTTGATCCGTTGCGATTACTTGATGATGTCGTGGATAATTATAATAATGATAATAATATTAATAAAAATCATAATAAAAATAATAATGACGATTATAATAATGAGGACGATTTAAAATTAATATTATATTCATTAAAAGTCTTAAAGCAAGCGAATACAAATAATTTATGCCGTTGGTTCAGTACCTTTGAAGACACAATAAAATTATTAGCAAATATTATTGTATCAACAGATTGGCTTACAAAACCGAAAAAATCATATTTATTTAAATTGATTCAATTGACATGTATGGGGGATCTTAATAATAATAATAATAATAATAATAATAATAATAACAATAATAATAATAATAATAATAATAATAATAATGTAGAAGAATCATTGTTAATAGTTGAAATCAAATCGAAATCGAAAAGTTTATTAAAAGATATTTTGTATCGTAGCGAGTTATTTATCGGTCATGGAGTTTCTGATATTCAAATGAATGCAGAATTATTAGCATGGATCGATTTGTTATGTAATAATAACAATAATGATAATAACGAAAACAGTATAAATTATGATGAAAGAATTATAATCATTGAATTATTATTGAAGCTATCATATCATTTCAATTATAATATTTGTATGCATGCATACAAAATCCATTCATCTCTCAATGATAGTAACAGAGATATATCATTTTCACCGCTTCTTTATACAGCTATGCTACTGGTTAATAATAACTTCACATTATTTTATTCTCATTTACCAAAACAAATCAAAAATCATTTAAATAATATTAATAATAATAACAATAATAATAATAACAATAATAATAACAATAACAATAATAATAACATACCACTTCCTGTTAATACTGTTTATATTAATGATAGTTCATCCTTACGAATACTTCGAAGCCATGTGAAATTATCAAACAAAACACAAGAAACTAATAATTACGATAATAATAATAATAATAATAATAATAATAATAATAATAATAATAATAATAATAATAATAATAATAATAATAATAATATGATTTTAACTGACTTAATACCTCAACCACTGAATGATGTCACTGCAAGTATTCATGGTACACCATCGCATAATGAAGCTGGATTATCATCTACTTCTACTGCACAATTCATGAAAAAATATAATGATTATTTTAAAGTTAAATTGGAAAAAATATTATCATCCATATTATTGTCAACATTAATGAATACAATAAATAAAAGCTATTATTGTAAACATATCAACTCCATATATGATATTTTAAGCAGAAAAAATATTGATAATCATAACAATACTAATAATAATAGCAATAATAATGATAATAGTAATAATAACTCAAGTTTTAAAAATAATATGACAATATTCTTTAAATTATTTAATCAAACAAATAATAACAATGTAGTAATACAACAAAATAAACGTGTAAAATTAAATAACAAAAATAAAATAAATATTATGAATTATGATGGAAATAATGATACTCAAAATTATGTTGAAGAATTAGAAATCATCCAATCTTATTTGAATAATGTGGTAAATAATACAAATTCATCTGATTCGTATGATAACTATCGTTTATTTGTATGTTTGGTTGATAAATTTGAAGGATTCGCTTCGAAATTGTTGGAAACATTAATATTTTTTGTGAAACAGAAAATTAATGATAATAATTCGATCTTACCTCCCAACTATAATGCAATGATTCCAATGGATATCATGGTTTCCACTCATAATACTGAAAATAATAATAATAATAATAATAATAAATTAATTACCGAATTCTTCTTTTCATCCATGAATCAATCTTCAATATTTGCTAATATCAATCAAGTATTCTTAGACAAATTACCATTGATAATAATATTATATTTACAAAATAATAATAAAAATAATTTGATTAGTTCGATCCAATTTATATATTGGTATTGGGTCGTATACTACCTGGATACTGTTCATAAACCATTAAGTCAAAAGTCATTTTTTATAGTGAATTCCATTGAATTAATAAAAATAATAGCAAATATTATTACTTATTCTGATCTTCAATCATTTTTACATCATCATAGTAGTGATAATTTAACTTTACTTACGAAGAAAAAATTACCATCGAATAATAATAATAACAATAATAATAATAATGATAATAATAATATCTCTTATGTTCATATTTTGGAATTATTACTATTATTAATTAATAAGATTTGTTTAACGACGAGTTTATCTCCATTAGTTTTGTCAAGTTTAAATGAGAATGATTTATTATTACTGAAAATGGATGGGATTGAATCTGTGTTAGGATATTATATAAGAAAAATAATTATCAATTTAATTCAAAATTATAAAAAAATTACAAATAAAATAATTGATGTCAAATTAATACTGAGTAATACTGAATTATATAGTATTGAAATGTTTTTTTCAATTATAACAAAGAAAATTACTGATATTATAATAACACATCCTAATTTTATATATAGCAATTATAATAGTGATGAGTGGTTTGATTATAGTTATAATCAGTTAGGTGAAAATATAATGATTATTTGTAATTATGAACCATTAAATAATATATATACAAAGCATAATATTGATAAAAATCTTTCCATTGATTTGTTTGATAATAATAATCATCATAATAACAATAATAATAATAATATTTCTAATGTGAGTGTGTTACAACAATCATTATTACAATCATCACCGTTTATTCGTTTAAATGAGTTATATCATAATTATTTGATATATTATAATAATAGTAATAGTAATAATTTATTAAATGAAACAATAATCCAAATAAATTCTACGAATCATATATCTTATTTCTTTACTTTATTATCATTCTTATCGATTGATATTAATTTATTCAAAGCTAATAAAAATAATAATAATAATAATAATAATTACAATTATTTTTTGCTTCATAATAATTATAATCAATATAATGAATTACAAAATTATCATAAATTTAATAATAATGATATTAAAGATTATAGTATTGAGAAATCAATAAGATTATATTGTTTACAAAATCTTCCATTTAGAAACTTAAAAACTAATTATAATATATTCGATAATTTTTCTATTCAAGAATTTACTTTTTTATTATCTTATTGGAATGAAAATAACTATTACAGAATAAAATCATATTTTTCAGATGATATTATATATTCTTTGAATGAATGGATGGTATCACAAGTGATTTTACAGCTTATTAATAATTATAATCACAATAATTATCATAATAATGATAAAATATCAATATTTTGGGAAGAATATTTCAAATTATTATTAGATTATAATAAATTGTCTTCAGAAATAATATCATCATTATTTATGTTTAATTATATATCATTATTAATTCAATCATTTGTTATTGTTATGCAATCAACTTCCACCTCCGGTGCACCGGAATGTTCATCCAATTATCTATTTCAGCATAATTATTTCTTAGATTTACCATTTTATTATATTTTAAATGATATAAATAATAAGAAAGTTTATGATTCAAATAATGAAACTATTGAAAATAATATACAAAAATATGAGTTATTATTAGATTTGTATTATTTATATCTAACTTATTACATGGATTTATTTATTATGATGTCAACACCTTCATCGGAAACAGATAATAATAATAATAATGATAATAGTAATAATGCCAATAATAATCGTAATAACAATAATAATAATAATAATAATAATAATGACAATAATAATCGTAACAATAAAAATGCTCATTCTAATCAATCCAATGTCTCAATGGAATCGATAATTAACAAAATTTATTGCCTGATAACAATATCTTATCATAACATTAACCTAAATGATTATTGCACCCATCATAAAATAACAAATAATCAAAATTTATTTTTCAAAAAATATAGTAAATTTATTAAAACTTGTTTAAAATATGGATTAAATAATAAATATATTTTACAAATTTTACATAAAATTATTATTATTCATCACAATAATGCACCTGGTATTGTATCGAATGGTATTATTTGGAGTCATGTCACATATGGTCATAATAAACATATTATTTTAAATCCAACGACAATATTTAATTTATTAATAAATCATTCAAAATTTTATGATATTATTCAATATAATATTATGATTCATAATAATAATAATAATAATAATAATAATCAAAAACTAAATTTAGAAAAATTATTATGTTTATTATTAACTTTATTAAAATTAACTATTATTAATAATCAGCAAAATTTAATAAAAACGAGAAATAATCATTTTTCAATGTTGTTAATAAATGTTTATACTGCAACGATGTCATTAAATGATACTTTTATTCTTCAAATATTATCATTATTACAATCTATTAATCAATGTGATGATTTAAGTACAATCATGCCATGCATTATACAACGAAAAATAAATAATAATAATAATAATAATAATAATAATAATAATAATTGGATTTTAGATTATTTTAATATAACAGATATTTTCTACACGTTAACTCATTTTCCAATTGATCGAAATGGTAGTATGACATTACATAATTTTATCATCGATAATGATAATAATAATAATAATTTTCAAATAATTGAACATGATTATAATTTAAATTATTATAATATCGAAAATAATCATAAAGAATTATTGAAAAAATGGAATTATAATAAATCAAAACATCAAAAAATTAATAATAATATTGAACAAGATGATTTAAATCCATCGTTTTCAGTTTTATTATCATATTATCAAACAAATAATAATAACAATAATAATATCGAATTTCATCGAATTTATGATATTCGATTTTTATTACCATGTTTATTATATACATTATATAATAATTCTGAAATCAGTATTCGTCATTTAACAAATAATGGTACTATCGCATTAATTATAATGTCACTTAGTTCATATTGTCCATTGATTAGGACATATGGATTATCATGTTTACAAATCGTGTATGTGCTATTAGGCCAACAAGTGTCAATGAAAGACTCTATTTTCCGAGAAAGAATGTTATTAATTAATTTGATTTCTTTTATAAAAAATGCTGTTGATTCATCCACTCATACTAATGATAATAATAATAATAACAATAATAGTAATAATAATAATCCAATAATATTATCATATACTACAGCATTATTTTTAGCGAAAGCATCTATTTCAATTATTCAACCAATATCAGTATTATATAAAAAATATAATAAATATTTATTATCAAAGCCTTTCATTGATTATAAAGATGTCCCATTATTTGATATATTATTTTCAAATACAAATAATTCTAATAATAATAATGATAATTATTATGATAATAACAATAATAATAATAATAATAATAATAATAATAATGAATCAATTAATGAACAAGTTTCCATCCTCCGGTTGATACGTGATGGTTTATTAACAAAAACAGATCATTTAAATTTATGTCGTAAAAATGGCTATACTCGTTTTTTATTATTATTTAATTTATATAATTCAATTGATTATCAATTAGGACATACCATACTAGACATATTTGAACGAGCTATTTCCTTACCATTTTCTTGTCGTTATATTATTGAACGATGTGAAATTGTCTCTTGGTTAACATCACAAATTTCATCCATTAATATTTTCAGAATCAAACAAAATAATAATAATAATAATAATAATAATAATAATAATAATAATAACGATTCATTGATAATATCAAGTGTTTCTAAATCATCTTCGAGGTATATGAATCGATTTATGTTGATTTTAAGAAGAATTATTCGTTCGATTTATTTATTAATTAAACAAGAACAATCTTGTATGATTGTAGAAACAAATTTCTTTCAAGATTCATATCATAATATTGTTCCAGATAATAATAATAATAATAATAATAATAATAATAATTTAATTTTTATTTTGAAACAAATTCAACATTTTTTAATTATGATTCTCACTGATTCATTGATGAGTTTATCTTATCATAACATTAATAATATTCAATTATATGCAAATTCTATTGATTTTATTAATCAATTTATATTATGTTTATGGGATTTCTCTATTATTATGAAGAGTTTGAAGGTACCATTTGTATGGATATTGAATGAAATTAGTGGATTTGCTAAAGTTATTCACATTGCATATGGATTAGTGGATGATTCTCATGTGTCTACTTCTAAAAATAATAATAATAATAAAAATAGAAATGTAGCATTGCAATCCTTATATAATTTGTTACTTTTTAATAATACTGATAATAATAACATTAATAATGACCATGAAATCATAAATGATGAATTAAGATTCCAGATGATAAAAGATATTATTACACTTAATAATAATATGAATTTTAATTATATCAATAATGATGATATTAATAATAATACGAATGGTTTATGTAGTGTTTCTTGGAAGATGAGGAATTCTGAACTAATCCCTTCTTATTATAATAATCCTGTGTCTATCCTTAGTGATTTATTTAATAATAATAATAATAATAATAATAATAATAATAATAATAATAATAATAATAATAATAATAATAATAATAA
>VKHH01007169.1:0-12292 GCA_015144975.1 Epipyxis sp. PR26KG | reverse complement strand
ATTATTATTATTATTATTATTATTATTATTATTATCATTATTATTATTATCATTATTATTATTATTATTATTATTATCATTATTATTATTAAAATAAAAGATCAAATATCTCTTAAAACATAATAATTATTATTTTATTGTTATTATTATTATTATTATTAGGATTGAGGAGTTGTTTGATGAGATTCATTCACTCAAGCATTATCGAGTTCTTAATAATAATAGCAGTTCCAATGGTATGCCTCCAAGCCTATCATTGACTCAAAGTATGATAAGCGATCATCTTCCTTATCGCATCGATGCTATCAAAAGATTCATTTCTGATAAGCTTATAAGCGAACAGAAACTTGTCATAAAAGTTGCTAAAAAAGATAAATCAATTCATGAAATAATGAATGCTGATATTATCGATAATTTGAGACATGATGTCCAATCAACTTTAGCAGAAGCAGCGAATGTTATTTCTGATACGATATTAGCGAGGTGTATTGTTAGCACAGTCATGGGAATATCGAATATTGATGATGAATTTATGCAATCATTGCGACATATGGGATGAATTATTAATGAATATGAATGGATGAATGAATATGATCCGGGATCCAATCGATGAGATCGTATCAGGAATATCATTGGATGTGTGTGAAGAATTCAATAGATTCCACCTTTATTATGTATTCATCTAACTGAAGAATAATATAAAAATCATGAGATGGAATAAATGGATCAGCTAATTAATCATCATAATAATATTGTCATAATTATATTTATAAAATTTTATATCGTACATGATAATAATAACAGCATAATAATAATATAATGCAAATGAAGAAATGGTGATAATGTATTCGATTTTAATATGATTCTGTGAAAGGATCGTATGAAAGGATTGGATTGGATGATTGGATGGGGTTGCAGGAGATTGGTCCAGTCTCTCTGCCGTCTGCGTCACTGCCTGTGCCGATCTTGACAGGTGACCCCGGATCATATGTTGTTGTGTGATGTGTTTTTATATCATATTTTATTTGATTATTATCATAATAATGATTAAAAAGAATTAATAAAAATAATTATTTAATGAAAAGGATTTTATTTTTGTCATTTTTATAAACTGTACATGTATCCAGATACTATTATCCTAGGTATGATCAACGATCAACCACTTCATGTGACTCTTTTGCAACACCAGAACACTCATAATAATGACAGATCGAGTTTTTTATTATCCACACTCCCGCATGATCATCATCCCGCATCACACATCCGCCATCTCGAGGCACACAAGCTGGTGGGAATATGAATTCTTCAATTAATTATAGTATTAAGTCAAGAGGAAAAGTCATTCTAGCGGTGATAATTTTATAAATTTAGTTAAGCTTACAAAGGTCGGCACATCGCACCGTAGGATCACAATCACCAAATTGAAAATCAATCAACAATATTCATCCATTAATCCTTTCCCTCGCCACACAAAACTAAACTCAAAAATACGCTTCAATCATAAATCAATCATCTTCCATCTGTCAGGCACCGGTCTGAATAGTTATGATGAATATTTGATGACTTTCTTGGACAGAAGGTCGGTGTGTTCTTGTTGAGGGGTTGGGGTGAAGTGAGTTGGGCCCCAAAGGTCAGGGGTGAGGAATGAGGAGGTCTTTGATAGAGCATGATACACAGCCATAGCCAAGTTACCTCTGGTTCTTGAGTGACCTAAATAAGAGCAGAACAATGTTGAGTGATGTAATAATTGAGAAGAAAACAGGTCATGCTATGCCATGTCATGCCATGTGATGCTTACCGGTGGTGGAAGAATAAACATCTTCGATACCAGCCATGTTTAAGAGCTTCTTTGGAATCAAAGATGCGACAATACCAGATCCTCGAGGAGCAGGGATCAATCGGCAACGAACAGATCCGCATTTGCCTGATACCTTACATGGGACAGTGTGTGGTTGACCAGCATTGAGACCCCAGTATCCTCGGCGAACTGGAACAAGGTTCATCTTGGCATTGATGATACCACCACGGATACCAGTAGCAACTTCTTTTGCTGCTTTAACACCAAGTCCAATGTGACCATTGCCGTCACCAACTGCAACGTAACACTTGAATCTAGTTCTTTGACCAGCGGTTGTCTAAATTAGAATTGTACATCAATTTTACGAATAGTCAAAACAAAAATATACTCCATAGGTACCTGCTTTTGGACGGACAAGATTTTCATCACTTCATCTCTTAAAGCAGGTCCGAGTAAGTGATCAACAATCTGATATTCTTTGATGTTTAAAGAGAACAAGAAAATTTCTTCGATGGATTTGATTTTTCCTTCTTTAACCAATCTACCAAGCTTAGTGACAGGAATCCATTCCTCCTTTTCACCCTTATCGCTTCTTCCTCTTCCTCGGCCTCTGCCACCACGACCGCGACCTTCGCCATCTCCTCTTCTACAAGATATAAAATAAATTTCAATAATCAATTTATCATCATTACGGTTGCAAAATTTAATATAAGTACCCTCTTCCACGTCCAAAGCCACCTCTACCTGCTTCTCCACTTTCAGCCATTGTTGTTGATAAGTCGATGATTTAAATCTGGTGATTTTGATGATACAATATAATAATACAAATGGTATAAGTTTTATTAATTAATTGACATATGATTACAAAATTAGTGGTTCGAAAATTTCTTCACACAAAAATTAATCAAATTGCAACAAAATTTCGAAATGCTCAAGAATTTAATATGATCAGAATACTGCAATATGTATACAATATAAATAATATAAAAAATATGGCACAAAAGCCCCCCAATTTTGATTAGCAATAAAATATTTTAGTTTATCGCATTTTATAGTAAATTTCATTAGAAACATTATTTCATATCTAGAAATGTCTTCAAAATCAAGAGGTTCTATACAATTCGTTGCAACGGCACTTTTTGCACAAAAAGCCCCCAACATTGTTGAGCGATAAAATTTTGATCATTTCAATTCAATCACATTTTATAACTTCATTAGGAACATCATTTCATATCAAATTAAATAAACAATGTCTGCATTTGCAACAGAGAATCAAGTTTTTTTAGTTCTTGGTAAGAATGGCTGGATTGGTGGCATAATGATTGATATGCTTCGGTGAGACAACACTTAATGAAAGTACTATTTCAGCTTTAATTGTTAAAATATCAATAATCGTATTGACAGTTAGGAGATCTCTAAATTTAATTAATTTTTATATGGTTTTTTGTTTAAAAAATATGTAGATCGAAAGGCTTAACTGTTCACCTAGCTGATTCTCGTTCACAAAACAGAGAATCTTTTGAAAAAGAATTGGATCTCTACAAACCAACTCATGTTATAAATGCATCTGGTGTGACTGGACGACCTAATGTTGATTGGTGTGAAGACAACAAAGCTGAGACCATTCGAACAAATATTGTTGGCTGTTTGAATGTTGCTGATTTATGCGCATCACGAGGTATTCATCATTTACTATATGCCACAGGTTGCATCTTCGAATACGATGATGCTCATCCAATCGGTGGTCCAGGATTTCTCGAGACTGATGTGCCTAACTTCCACGGTTCATTTTACTCTCACACAAAGGTATTAACAGCAACGGATAATACTAATGATGTATTCAATAATAAATTTTGTCATTTATGTACTGTAGGCTTTATGTGAAGATTTATTGAAAAATTTTCCAACCACTTGCATCCTTCGAGTGCGTATGCCAATTAGTGACGATTTGAGTTCCAGAAACTTCGTCACTAAGATTGTGAAATATGACCGCGTGGTGAATATTCCGAACTCAATGACTGTTTTACACGACTTGCTTCCTGTTTCACTCGTTATGGCCCAAAGAGGATTAACTGGTGTCTATAACTTCTGTAATCCTGGTGCAATTTCTCATAATGAAGTATTAGACTTGTACAAGAAGCATGTTGATCCTTCCTACACTTACGAAAACTTTTCTTTAGAAGAACAAGCATTAGTGATCAAAGCTGGCAGATCAAACAATACACTTGATCACACCA
The DNA here is from genome assembly GCA_015144975.1 of Epipyxis sp. PR26KG. Taxonomy (NCBI): domain Eukaryota; class Chrysophyceae; order Chromulinales; family Dinobryaceae; genus Epipyxis; species Epipyxis sp. PR26KG. Next base: position 8,257 of record VKHH01007169.1, on the reverse strand, counting down.
AGTTATGCAGTGCATTGCCTGATTTGGAAATCCCAGAGATTCATGTTGCTGTTGAAAAATGTATGCAACGCATGAAAATCAATTTGGAGAAGGAAGGTATTTGGCCTAACGGTCTTCCAAAACGCGCACCAAAATAGATTTTTGAAACAAGAATAATATAAAGTACTGTAGCTGTTCTGCAATAATATATTAATACTTCCGGAAACATGTTACCGTTAAGTTGCGTAAACTAAAATTTAACTGATATTTTTTTTAACATTTTTCCTTTTGAAAACAATCCAAAAATTAATAAAAATGATAATTGTATCTATCACAAGCATTTGTATTTCAATGAGGATTCACCTCCCTAAGTTGCCGATTTTAATATTCGATATACATTAAGTAATGTTCGGAGTCCAGGTGTGTATGTGTAACGGTGCTACTAACATACCAATTCTTCAACACACATACATTAAAATCTGTTTAATTCTAGAAATTGTAATGCTACATTTTATATTAATGCGTGTACAGTCATGTTTAGTTTTATGTTTAAATTACACAAATTTATGTAAATGCCAGTTATGATATGATGTCATTATGTTGCATATGTAGCATATAGATTCAAGGGGAGCTTTTAATGTACTTTAATAAACTATCTATATTTCATAATTACTTGAGTGATGATTCCGGTAATTTTGTTATACACTTGTGGAATTCAAGATAAATTTTCAAAAGTGAAGATTTTGTCATTTTTTAATCACAATTATTTTGAGAAATTAAAATAAAATATTATTATGATCAAGCAAGAAGCGATGAGCCAAACAATACTTCAATTCGCATGGTATGATATAGTAAAAATATGAACAATCTACCACAAAAATTGAAGATGATTGATAACTTATGCCATGTTAACTTCCCTCACATCTACCGGTAATTCAATCATATAAATCAATCATAATCATATCCACAATCTTAACCGAAAAATTATCATACCAATCCTTTCTTTTATATACATCATAACATTCATGCTATGCAATAATCATCCATTCATCCATCATTAACAAAAAAACAAAAAAAAAATCCATTTGTCTTTCCTAGAAATGATATTTATCGTGGAGTGCGAAGTCCACCAGAAGAAGTCGATGGAATATTTGGCATTGTTTTCTTCTCAACTTCAGTTTCTATTTGATTGACTTTTTCAAGTACATAATTCCCACCGGATGTTCTTCTCATAGAACCTGCACCTCTTCTCGGTGTTGCTTCATCATCATCAAGCTTGTTATCATCTATTTCATATAATAAAATAATAAAAATTATTATTATACATCATTTTTAAAATCAGTTTGATGATAAGAAATTATTTTGATGGCATCGAATAAAATAATTAATTTAATAATATTATTATAAAATATATACATTATACAAATAATAATAAAATAATGATAATAATTTGAGTTATCATAATAACAATATTGCAAATTATTTTTATAAAAATCGAAGAATTATCTGTTACCTTGTTGATTAATATGCTCTGATTTGGTCGGAGTTCTTTTCTTCAACATATCTTTATACTGAAGGTAAGGAGAGGATTGTTTTTGAGCTCCATCTGGATCATTATAAGTAGAACTGTTTGAAGGGGTTCCATTGCCCATCTCATTCGCCAGTCTACTGGAAGGAGTTGGTCGCAATGGAGGTCGATAGAATTCGCCTGAACTTGATTTTGGAGCATCAGTGGGAGTGCTCGGGACAGATCCAATGTGTCGTAAAGAAGAGGGATCATATCCACCTGATTTCGGTGTGAGTCCTGAATCATAATTATTGGAATAATTATTACTGCTATTATTATTAATATCACGACTTGTATTCAAAGGGGTTGGTCTTAATGAATTGATTGACAAACCAAGTTTTGGTGCGATTCGACTCGTATCAATGCTAGTGGTAGTAGCGGATATGTCACTTTCTTTAATTGAAAATTGCTTTCCTCTCTCAGATGATTGCCTTCCATTCGGTGAAAATCTGTCAGCACCTCCAAAAGGAGAATTAAAAAACGAATCAGGTGCATCAGGTTGCAATGATGGATTGAGAAAATTGTTACGGTTCGATCGAGAAGAAATGGTCGGTTTACTAGTTAATTCTGTTAATTGTTCCTATTATTTCAAAAATAAATTAAGTTTTTTAGAAAGTTTCTAAATATAAGATTATTTGTTAGTCTGAGAGGATATATAGCGCTCCATCTATTCATTATACAGTAAGTGATTGCTAAGTGATTAATACAATTATAGCATACCAGTGGTTTATCGTCTTCATAACTTCCTTTGATGCCTTTCATGAGACCCGTGTGAACTGATACTCGATTATTACTCAAGTGTATCGAAGCAGATACTGATGTTGCAGTTGCTGTGCTCATAGACACTGATGTGGATGTTACTATTGAACGAGTATGTCCTTTCATACTAATCGCTGCGGCTTTTAGTCGGTGCTCGTGTAGTTTCTCTTGAATGAGCTGTCTGATATCACTTGGAGATGAACCTTCTTCTAACATTTTATCGAATTCTATGCAAGTAGTAATACCATCAAGAACTCTCTGCATGGTCAAGGACTCTGTGGTACCCAATCGTTGATCATTCGAAATATCAAACTTAGCATTTGAATTGTTGCCTCCTAATGAAGTGATTCCACCACTACCAGCAGGAGCGACACATCTCAACTCGAATGCGTTACAAATATCAAACAACAGCTCAATATCATCTCTTTGAGTTGAAGTGGTAAGAAGACGATAGAATTGTGGTAAATTCACCAAAATAGAAATCGTAAGTGCTGTTCCGAGATTTGATGGGCAACTTGTTAAATAACCCAATGAATTATTTTTCGAAAAAGCATATCCAGAATTAGCTATAACTGCTTCTAATGATTCATGTAATAATGCAAATTGATTGAACACTCCCACGACATCACTGCCATTGTCAGTTGTGACTAGTCTCAAGTGATCATCATCATTCACCCAAATGTAAACAGACTTGGCAAAGTTCACAAAAAGGCCTCTATTTTTCGGCCATTGACGATCACTTCCACTACCAGATCCAGAATACATTTTTCGATCAAGTGACACACCAAAAGCATTGCTACATTCCGTAACAAAGTTCTTTTGTTCCTCTGTTAGAGCATTGAGTCGATAGTAATCTCCTTGAAACTCACCTAAAATGTAGTATTTTAATTTATAATTAAAAGTCCAAAAATTGCAACAAAATAATCGAATAAACATTATTATTATTATTATTATCATTATTATTGTTATTATTATTATTTTATGCCAAGTACCTATTTCACTCAGAAGATTAATAAGTTCTTTTGAAACATGTTCAATTTCATTTCTCTCTGTATCAGTTACACCAGCTAAAAAGGAGTAGTTTGAAAAGTTTCTAGAGGCACTTATCCGAGTGAAAGAAGCTCGCTCAATAAGCATTTGTTTTTGTGCATCAGAAAGTGAAATCCTTGATGGGTCGATATTTGACGGAGGCTATTACGAAAGTAAAACCAGATTTCATAAACTAAATAAATTTATCCACAATTTTAAGTTTCTCATTCCATTACCTGAGTTTGAAAATCTGGATTATAGCCGATGTGAAGCTCTCTGATTATAGGATAAAGCAGTTCTTTGAATAAATCATAACTTTCAGCATCGCCAGCAGTTACTCCGATAGGAGTCAAGGGTATTGCAACTCCCAATAGTATGACATTCGATAGAGTGATAGATCGTGAGGTTGTTCGTTCATTCAATAACTCGAAGACTTCAGGCAGTAGATATTTTACCATGAGTGACTGATGTTCAGGGGTAAACAATGGCATTTTCTCGAAATTAGTATATCGAAACTGGTCATTATCTTTTATATCACTGATATACTTTCCTCCAAACTGAAGTGATCTGTCGATCGCATCATATTGCTTCATTTCTGCCATGCTTTCTTCAGCGTCTTCTTCCTCATATTCCCATAATTCTTTATTGTTTCGGAATGCTTCATATTCTAGTTGTAACATATAGTCAACATCATCCTGATCAGGTGGAGGAGCATTCCAAGCATCATCAAAGAAATATTGATATCGTTCGGAAGGTGATATGACTCCTCCTCCGGATACATCTTGCTCTTCGACAGGGATCGATGTTTTCTTTTGTTTCAAATTTTCAATATAAGATGCTTGGCGTTTGATAGCCCTGGTCCATGCCAACTTTTCTTCCATCGAATCAGCTCTTAGCAAGAGAACATAACCAGATGCTAATTTGACAGTAAATTCCATATCATCATCTTTCTTTGATTCAATCTTTGCTTGATCTAAAAATAATCGCCCTTTCAACACATCTCTGTCATAATATAGCAACTCTTTTGGTTTTAGTTGTAAATGAACTGTTGTCCATTTTTTAGCTTGATTACTACACTTTTGTAAATCTCCACAAAGTAAAACTCTATTATCAGCGAAGTCACCCGTTGGTGGTCCATAATCGAATGGCGGATAATTAATATCAGGTGAAATGATAGCTAGCTGATAATTGATAGCATGAACCCAACGTCTGCGACTCTCTTTAGATTCAGCATCAAGTAGAACACTAACAGTATTATTAGGATTTCGGATTGAAAAAGCATAGTTTCGACCAGGACATTGACTACCAAAAAGCATTTTCACTTCACAATTCTCTAATAAAGTTTCTCCTTTACGATCATTGCCAACGTAAAATTCCAACTTATTATGAAACAATAACACTCGACCCTTCTGCCAAACATTTGTCATATTCGCGTTTACGTAAGAATTGTATCGGAAGAGAAATCCTTGCATTATACAATCTCCTTTAACGCCATTTAAATTTTCTGTGACCATTTTCTTTGCTCTAATTATATCCTCTTTCTTAACAACTGTTGTCATCCAAAGCCTTCGTCTCACCAGTTTATCGTCATTACAAGTATCAACCCATTGCTCCTCACTGTTCCCAACAATTCCTGACTCCGACCAATTTGATCGATATTGCCAGCCATTATCATCAGTATTATTTTGAATCACATATATGTATTGATGAAGCATTAACCAACCTACACATTAATCAAACAAAAGGTGCAAAATGAAAAAAAAACATACTATTATTGTTTTAAAAGTTGAGTAGATCTACCTGATGGTAATTGGATCTCTGGCCTTTTATTATTTATTCCCAATAGTTGATTAAGAGGAATTGTTCGAGGGTCACGACATGCTCGTGGACCACCCACAGAAAATCTCGGAAGAGTCACCGGAGAAATTCCTAATTTTTCTGACATTCTACTTTCACATTCTAAAACAAGAACAAAGCGGTACCGCAATCCTTTAAGAACAGCTAAGATAAACTTTGGATTTATCAAGCTACGCTTTGGTTCAATGTATTTAACAACTGATGGTGGATTGCTAATAAATGATTTGGTTGGTTTCAGTGACGGAGGAGGAAGTGTAGATTGAGGAGCTCTTTTATCACGACTTTCCAATTCGCTCAACGCGTCGAAATTAATTTTAGGATGGTAAGATGGAGACGGGGCACGAACTGCATCACTTGAGAAAGAAGTTTTTTTACCACCTATCGAATTATTCGAATTGCTTCGAGCTGGTGGAGCTGCTGCCGAACCACTCATCACGCTATTATTGCCAGTGAAATTTGGTGAAGCTCCTCGAATTGCGATGCTTCCACTTTGACTACCACCTGATGACATCAGTGAGTCGAGTCCACTGCCCACTCGCTTCAAAGTAGATTCATTGCCAGACTCGAACTCACTGAATTCAAAACTACTCGGATTATTTTGAGATCCTGCAGCAAACAAAAGCTTTAGATAATCTTCATCCTCACCTTCAACCGCTGGTGCATTCCACGACTCATCATAAAATTCAGATATTCGATCAACTTCTGTTATCGTCGAGTCATTTAATTCTTCTTTTGGAGTAGTTTTCAGCTTTAGCTTCTGATTTTCGATAAAAACAATCTGTTTACGCACATTGTCCATCCACAATTTCTTTATTTCTGAGGATTCTGCACGAATTGGAATAAGAATTCCTGAAGATGATCTAAGCGCAAATGTGAGATTTGCATCATCTAAAATAACTGCTTTCTCTACAAATATTCTACCTTTCATAACTTCGCCATCAAACCATACAATTTCTCTTGGCAATAGTTGCATGTGTCGTTCATGCCATGTCGCTTTTTCTCTATTTAAAATGGCCAAATCACTGCAACAAAATACTCTATTATCCGGATATTCTCCGGTTGGCGGGCCATATTCGAATGGGGCAAAGTTGAAATCTGAGGAAATGAGCGCTAATTGATATTGTATGCCAATAACCCAACGTCTTCTCGTTTCTTTATCACCAGCATCCAACAATATACCAACACTGCCATGCGGATTTCTTATTGAAAAAGCATACTTTTTACCTGGGCATTGACTTTCAAATAATATTTTCACTTCACACTCTGCGAGAGAAAAGTCACCCTTTTTGCTGTTGCCAGTGTAAAATTCTAATCGATTGTGATACAACACAACTCTACGTTTGTGCCAAGCATTTGAACCAGTTTTTCCAATAATCCCTTCTTCAAATCGATACAGCTCATCTTCTAATTTTATTTGTCCACTATCTTGAGTTAAATTTTCTGATAGTAAACGCTTTGAACGAACTAGATCATGTCGAGGCACAATAGTTGCCATCCAAATTCTACGACGCACTAATGAATTTTGCTGAGGACGATTCACCCATTGTTCATCCTTATTACTCTTAGTAGCATGTGGCCATTGTGAGCGGTACTGCCATCCATGTTCGTCGGTATTTGCGTTTATTATATAGATATATTGGTGGACCATAAGCCAACCTTCATTACAATTGTTAAAATGTAAAAATTCAATATTTCGTAGTCAAATTTTGAACATAATTCATATAGATCGTGATTCAGCATATCAACAAGATAAACACTCATAATAATATAGTATAGATTGTTTATAGCTTACTTGAAGGAATTTGAATTGCGGATTTATCTCTCTTCACTCCAACTTCCATCAATTGTTTGAAAGAGGCATACCGCGGATCTTTTGTTGCATTTATCGCACCAACTGAAAAACGGTTAGGCATTTGTGGGTCATCATCTATTCGACTTTCGCATTCAATTATCAGTATGAATCGGTGAGGGACTCCATCAAGAATGGCCGAAAAAAGGAAAGGGCATGGAGTTAATAGGAGAGACGCCATGATGTGTAAATGATAAAATTAGGTGTATCGATATGAAGTATAAGCTAAAATTAATTCTTAAAAATTGATAGCAATAATGTTCAGCAAATTAAAGACATCTTAAATTTAGTATCAACATAAGAAAATTGCCTTAATAAATAAGCAATATAATATAAGATTCCTGAAATAGTAACAAAAAATTATGTTTATGTACAAATTAGTGTTTTGTTCTTGAGACTATTTTTTCCACTATTACAAACTTAAGCGAGTTACTGCATCTGCCCAATTCTGGAATTGTTCTGTGAGTGCTATTGAAAATTACATATTTATTCAATCCTTCGTTAAAAACAGTTAAAAATACTTAATGAACAGTGAACTGATATTCAACGGAATGTTGGATATTCTATGAGCAATAATTATCTTTCAATCGATTACACTTTATATCTAAATTATAAAATGTATTCAAAATCAAATCGAGATGTCGAAATTGATAGAAATTAAACTATTTTACTGTACATTAATTTATTCATTTCTTCATAAGTTAAAAAAATGATCCGCTGTGATAGGTAATAATAATATAAAATTGTATAATATAAAAAAAATTCTTGTTTGTCATAAATATTTTTTATTATTGCACGTAATTTAACTTGCCGTATTGGTGCTGTTGTTGAAAAATAAAATTCTACATTGTTTTTTCTTTAAATTTATTGTGTTAATCCGAATCCGAAAAATTAAATAAAGTTAATAATTTATTCCCTAATCTGATTCTGGATTCCACTTTTTTTACAAAAATACAAAAATCCATCTTCATAATATTTAATACTTATATTATACTGTACATAAATTACAATGTGTAGGGTTAAGTAAAACATTCAATAACATATCAGCTCATCAATTAACAACAAAATCTACAACAAAATCTAAAGCTTGATTAAATTATTAGAGTATAAAATTACCTGCTTGATCTAATTCCAGTGCTCGCATTAAGACCCCCCGATCGCTGTTTTGGAGCCTTTCCGTAACAAAATAGAAGTAGTTAACACTTTTTTCTAGCTCC
>VKHH01007168.1:0-12298 GCA_015144975.1 Epipyxis sp. PR26KG | reverse complement strand
AATAATAATAATAATAATAATAATAATAATAATAATAATAATAATAATAATAATAATAATAATAATAATAATATAAATAATAATTATTATTTATATTATTATTATCACATAATTATAAATAGTAGATGTTCGATTATAGCATATCTCGATCATACCTGATAGTCCCACTGAACAGCACCGGATCTTGAGGAATTATCGAAATGCTTGATCGAATAGTATCTAATCCAATAGAAGAACTGTCAATACCATCGATTGAAATTGATCCATTCTCAATTTCACTTAATCGCAATAATCCTCGAAATAATGAACTATTATAATAACAATAATAATAACATAAAAATAGTAATTTTTAAGAAATAATCGTTATTTATTTCCATATTTTTGGAAGAGTTGATATTTTATGAGGATTTCAAATACACTTTTACTCACAATGGACCTAAAATAACTCAACAAAAATTATGAAATGTTTATTAGATCACTGTCAAACACGCCAAGGGGGCATTCCATTATATTGTAAGTATCAAATAGTATCAAATGATAATACCTTTTCCCACTACCAGTTCTGCCTACTATTCCTAAACTTTCGCCAGGTTGGATTGATAAGTTGACACCTTTAAGAACAGGTTCAAAATCATTGCGATACCTCATCTGAACATCACGAAATACGATCCCCCCTTGCCATGGCCAACCACTGCTTAATAAATCTTGATCAGTTGAATAATTCAACTCTTTTTTATTAGATAAATCATCCATTATTTCACTCCCTGCGGGGACAGGCGTGGGAAGGGTCGGTGACATATGATCACCACTTACGAATACCTCACTATTGTCCTTCTGATTGGCATTAACATTAGCAAATGAAAGACTTATATTTCTTTCTTGAGGAGTATCATTAATCGTAAATAGAACTCGATCAACACTATTCATCAGTGATTCTGTCTCAGCAGCATTTCGAACAGCCCAATTCAATAAACTTGTCACACCTAATGCATTATTCAATGACAACCCAGCTGAACCAGCATTAGAACTAGTCAACACGACTAACACCGATGCAAATAATACTATTGTATTTCCTAATAATTCTAAACGAACACTTAACCATCGATCAATCGCTTTCATTGCATTATAAGCTGACAAATTGTCATCTAATTTCACTTCATTCATTTGTTCAAACATTTCTTGTCGATTGAAACTTCGGATGATTGATAACCCTCCTAACGACTCTCCGAAATGAGAAATGATTGGTGATCTACTAATCGAATCTAATCGCTTTAATTCACGTGCAACTGTTCTATAATAATTTGTTATTTTTAAATAAACGGATGAAATTGCAATCATAACGAAGGCGAAGGAAGGTGTCACGATTGTAATAGCGATCATGGAGCCTATAATATTCAATGTACTAGCGATTACTTGACCGAATGAGCCAGGTAATTGTTGGTCAATTTGGTCCAAATCCCGTGAAAACCTTTGCACTAAGCGTCCCACGGGTGTGCTCTCTATTATGCGAATAATGAAACACATTAATATAAATAATGAATGAAATAAAAGAGTCGAGTTCCTCGAATAAAATAATGTAGATCAACATAATATAATTTTACTTACCGAAATAGCTCAAAGGTGCTTTAAGGATACTATTTGTCATTTTTTTGTGAATGGATTGACTTGCTGATGCACCAAGAATAACACCTAAATAACTTCTAGCATAATTAAAATAAGCGACTAAACAAGCCATTAATGCAACCCCACTCAGATACACTGACAACTTCCTCTTCACATACCCAGCATCACTCGTCCAAGCAGCAACAATCCATTGCTGAAGAATTTGACTTGCATTTCCAAATATGAAACAACTCACAACAACAAGTAACATCAATGGATTATTTGCAGATTTCAAATAAGCTTGATAAACACCCCATCCAACAGCTCCTTCTCCTCGTTCTTCTTTTGTCATCAAATTTTTGCCACCAATTGTTTTTATTTTATTATTATTGTTTTTCTTATTATTATTAACATTATTATATGGATCAGTTTTGATTTTATAAAATAATGATTTAAATTTCGTTAATTTTGATTGAATAAATCCTGTTTTTGGTTGTTGAACATCACTTTGATCGTATTCAATTACACTTTTCACTTGTATATGTGAGTTATTATTACTGACATCTGAACTGTCTGAACTATCTGGACTGTCTGATGTGTCTCTTGGATCGATATTAGAATTTGATTTGTCTGATTCAACTGATAAGCTATCCACATAACATCCTTCTTCTGGTTCGAAACTTTCTTCAGTAATGCCAGTGCAATCTGTGCCGCAGCAATCTACTAATGCACCTGTTGATGGCATACTACTCAAGTAAATATTAGTATCGATTATCGTATCATTTACTGGATATTCAAACTGATTAAGTAACGAATTCGTATCATCACAAGTTGTTTTCTCAGTCATTATTTGTATTCTGTCCGAAGGGTCACTATTTCTCATTGGATTATTATCATTAATAATAGGCAGTTGGTCAATTATTTCATTTTCATTTAATAAAGATTTTATATCAACATTTTCTACAGTATTTGTTTTAACTAATTTGCTGAGATCGTGACCCCTTTCTAACAACTCGAAGAGCTTCCCTTGGTCCACTATACGACATGAGCCAGTGATCGGATCACTATCCATGAGAATAATCTTATCAACAGCAGGTAATAATCCTAACTGATGAGTAACAAGTAGACGAGTTTTATTCTTTAATAAATCTTTTACACAATTTTTAAAAACTTTCGCACCAACTTCAACATCTAATGCTGATAATGGATCATCCAAAAGGTAAATATCAGCATTTTCATAAACAGCTCTAGCAATTGCAATTCTTTGCTTTTGTCCTCCACTCAAATTAACACCTTTTTCTCCGATTTCTGTCATATCACCTGCTTCTAATAACTCAAAATCACGTGCAAGACCACATGCTTTGATTACTGTTTGATATGTATTATTATTGAATAAATTCCCAAATAGAATATTATTGCGAACATTCTCATTGGGTATCCAAGATGTTTGTGAAACATATGCGATTTTCCCATTAACAGACACATTACCGTTTATTTTATTTAATTCGCCTAAGATAGCATTCAAAAGTGTTGATTTTCCACTAGCGATCGGTCCAACAATAGCAATTAATTCTCCTTTTTTGATCTCAATATTACAGTTTAATAAGTTACCTCTTGCTTCTAGTACATCATTAGGAATAATTATAGAATCATTTTTGAGTGTTTTCGGTACTTCATTCCAACTAAACGAACCATCATTTATTTTTATAGCATTATCACTATTATTATTCTCAAATTGTCGATCAACATAATTCTCAATTTCTTCTGCTAATAAAAATTTTGTCAACCGTTTCAAACTCACTTTCCCTTCAGCTAATGTATTAAGTAGCATTGGTAAGAATATTAACGGAAATCTTAATTGATTAAAAAGTGCTAATGATGTGAATACTTTCGTCGCATCTAATTTATTTCCTAATAATGCATATGTTGCGAGAGAACTAACCGCTACTAATGATGGAGCAGCACTTAATGCTGACACTAATATTGATCTAGTATTCGCTGATTCTCTTAACGCTTTTAATTCATCTTGTCGAATATTTTGTAATTTTTCATTGAATGCTTTTTCCCAATTATATGATTTAATTGCTCGTATACCTTGTAATATTTCATTTGTTAATTTGACTCTTTTGTCAGAAAGTTTTAAATTAATAGCTCGTTGCTCAGATAATCTAAATTAATTATATTATATATGAAATAATAGAAAAGCTTCAGTCGAAAAATAAAAATACCTGTTAAGAAAATATGCATTAAATGGAATAATAATGAGGATGGTTGCTATACCAGCGAATACTGATGGACCAAGAAAATATAGCAGTAATGATGTGTATCCTAATACCTGAAGTTAACATAATAAATTATTTATTTAATGCTGTATGATAAGGATAAATAAACTAGAGAGGCTTACAATAATAATAATAATAATAATAATAATAATAATAATAATAATAATAATAATAATAATAATAATAACAAGAATAATAATATAGAGCTGCTTTTAAAATAATTTTTCTACTTTATTATTTGAAATTATACTATAATTGTTATGATATAATAAAAATATTGTATATATAAATAATAGAATGTAGAGAAAATAATTATAATCATAATAGTGAGGGCGATGTAATGTATCATCAAACTAATATTTAACTCAAATATGATGAAATATGAATAATATTAATACAGAAAATCCATAGAATGATCCATGTCAGTTGTGACAATATTTTGTTTACTTATAGGAGCATTTTCTTTTATAATAATACAAATAATTCATTTTATTCATAATCTTAAGTAAAAAGGTTAATAAAAATAAAATAACGATGATAATAATGTAAACACAGTATGATAATTAATGCGATACAACTAATAATAGTATCAATAATATATTCACAATAATAAATAATGTGTATTTAACTACATAATTACGAATGAAATAAATAAGTAATTTAATGTATTAAAAACATTGAAAAAGAATAGTTTATATAGATATTATTAAACATTTATCTCAAAATTTATATGTTATGAAGTACTCACTTGCAACAAGCCATCCCAATAAACATGAATTAAGCTAGCAACTTGTTCCATTTTCCCAGCATCAACTTGCATATAATTAACAATTTCACCCATCTACCAGAAGAAATATAAATTTATTAATATTATACGCAAATTTAATAATATTTAAAGAATGGATATTTCTTACTGTATTATTTCTACGACTCGAAGAACTTAATTTCAATGATTTTCGATAGATTGCAGCTGATAAAGTGCTACGGATTTTAGCACCTAAATTAATTATCGTATCAAAATACTGATTTTCAATTGCAGTTTTAGAGCATAGAGTTGTAAACAAAAGAAATGATAAAATATATCCTTCTTTTATTGTTATTCCACCCAAAGTAATTGCATTTGAAATTGAATTTTGCTTTAATATTTTCGAAACCAAAATCGAAGGGAAAAATTGAACCATTGTATTGAGAAATTTTAATAATCCAGTCACAATAAATGGATCCTTATACCTAAAATGTATCAATAAAGCATTAATTCACAGAATCTGTTCAGCTAATTTTGTTTTATAACTTACATTTTTACAATCGCTCTTGTAACTGGCGATTTCCAAAATTCTATCAATACATTTGATTTTTTTGATGTGACATCATCAGAAATATATTTTCCCACTTTTTCTTTAGCAAAATAACTATTAAATACTTCTGACGAGCTTTTTGCATTGTCATTTTCTGGTAATATCCATAAATCAGATAATTCTAATGGTGTTTTGTTCCCTACGTCCATTAACTTTTTAACCCAACCAAACGTAAGTCGATCAATTATACCTTTCATTTTCGGCAACTTGATTAACGCTTTACTTTTAATATTGAAGTTGTTTTCCTGTAGTTCAACTATTACATCTGATTGCGCCAATCCTAAACTTTTACCAACAGATGCGGTACTTTGCATTGATATATGTTGGTGAGCATAGCAAAACGCCCGCCCGCAAAAGCTGAAATAGCATAGAGCAATAATGTAGAGTATCAAATTCATTTCGCAAGTACTGTTATTATATGCGGTTTGAGGGTTCTATAGCCTGATATTTCGTATTTCTGATTGCACTACAAGTATTCCAGTATTCCTGGTCATTGTACCACCATAGTTCAATATCTGTATGTTTGTATGATGCAGAATAATATAGTTTACAGAGAATGTACTATTCTCAATCATTTTTGCTTTTGAAAAGAAGAAGCAATCAGTATTTTCCGTGTTTTCAATGTATGACGACACGACGGTATTCTACTGATGACTGAGTTAGGGTCGACCGTTCACAGGGGTGGCTCAATTAGCAAGAAAATGAACATGATGAAACATAAATGATATCATAGTTTATTAAACATCTTATGTTGATTTCATAAAACGTTTTGTTTCTTTTTTGTTGAATCCTATCCATGATCAAAAATAACTTTTAAATTGTACTTATTTATTACTTACACACCACAATGATAGGGGTAATTCCTATATATCAAATGTTTGATTTGTAGTGTAAACAATTGTACAGTTAATACATCATTAAAAAAATTCGTAGGATTTCTGTCCTGAAGTGATCATTCTAATGGCGAAGTTTTGTTAATAATAATGATGCGATACCCTCATTATTAAAAAGTAGTTATATGGCACACAAACAATATACGGTATGGTGATGATAATTATTCAAAAAATATTAGAAAGTTGAAATTATTAATGTTTGGTACACACGATTAAAACTTCCCTTTCCTAGCTGTTGCTTTCGATATTACGGATTCTGCCACAGACATGTCTAAAATATAAAAAAATAAATCGAAAGAGATTATTATCAAATTTAAGTTAAAAGTTAAGTTAAAATTATCAAATCAGCTATAATAATAGTTTTTTAATAGTTTAGCTTACTTGACGCATGGCTATTAGTTGATCTTCCTGATTCTGATCTACCATCACGATTGGTACTACGAGATGTGGAAATAATATTTGATGATTTCCCGCCTAATCTTTTTAACGAATTAGCATTCAAAGCAGAAGAAAATCCAATTGCACGATCGCTCTCTGAAGCATCATATTTCTGATCTTCAATTATTCTTCCCAAACCACCTATGAGGAATAGATAAAAATTATAAAAAGTATTTTTTGAACACTATTACGAATACGGTGTAGAATTACCTTGTGACGTACGCATTGAAGACGACGGTTTTTTTCCTTTTAAATCCCGTGGAGGAGATGGAGGAATCCCTTCAATAAAAGCAGGAAAATCCATTGAAAATTCTTGCAACCCACCTGTTATTAAATATATATTATCTGTTCCTCTATCAACTAATAATTTAGCAGCATCTCGACTTATTTTCTCGTCATTACAATAAATAATTATCAATGTTTCTGGTTTATTTCTAAATTTATATAAATCAGGATGCATCTGATCACGCCTAGAACAATAACGTCATATCAACATGAAAGCATTAAGTTAGTATTTAGCACTTTTATTAATATGCTTTTTGCCAAATTATCATGAATTTCTATGATAATCCATTTAAATATTTTAATACCTCATCATAGTGTAAGGATAAGTTCTGGCTTGTAGTAAATGACATGTTTGGTATTCATCCATTTCTCTGACATCAAATATTAAGTAAGGTTTGCTGTAGATTGGTGAATCATTCTCCGTATGTGTCACAATACGTAGTGCTTCATTGTTAGGAGTGCCTGCATATGCTCCATGATTTCCACGATTCGCTGTTTCAGTGATACTTTCATATTCAGTTGCCTCATACTCATTGTAGAGCTCGTATAACTGAGAGGTTGTGATTCGAAAGAAAATTTCATCTCTTCTTTTTGCATATTCTTTAGCTGTTACATATTTTACTTTAGTAACTGTCAATCCTGTGTCTAATGTTGCCTGTACATGAGAATATTTTTCATTTTTAGGGATTCTCTTCTCCATCGCCTAATATGCAGTAAGTAGATAAGTTACAGGAGATCAAAATTCATACACAATTATATTGACTATTGAGGAATGGATTTTTTTAAAGTTTATTTTTGTTCGATTGCTAAAAGCTCAAATACTTATAATATATTATATATCGCGAAAATATTAGAATATGAAGCAAATGGGTTAATTGGTACATGAGACAGAATATAAATTGCAACAAGTGCAGCACTTCACTAACAATGATGGATCAAGGATTTGTGAAATTAATCGAAAACGCACTTCTTTAGAATTTTCTAATATAGCAGTCTTTGGATTTGGTATAAAAGATACTAATAATTTCGAGTTACTAAAGAAATTGGAACTACTACTTACCGAAAGGCCTTTTTGAGGAACTCGTTTGTGCATCTTTTTTTTCAAATGTCGGTAAAGAGCTCAATCTTGGTCACGTATATACAATATCCCAACTCTACTTCAATATCTTGGAAAGATTTTCTGTAAAGTAGCGCATGGATTTAATCAATCATATGGATTTAATCAATCATTCCAATTGTATTTTTTTTGAAAAAATTGAAACCATAACGGTTTACGTTAAAATAGCGGTTGATAAAACAATTGATAGTATATATCTACAAGTAAACTATTTATAAAGCTATATATATTATATATCAAATCGTTAATCTTTCTCCAAAACATTGATGCCGGTACACCGGCATCTATGTGAATTAAAAACGCAGGTAGTAGAAATTCAACAAGAAAAGATTCAATTCTTATTTTATTGTCGAAATCATTTATAGAGCATTGGTAGAACGGAAAGCATTTAATTAACGTTGGTGAAATGAATCCTTTTCTAGTGATTGCGTGCGTATTTCTAATTATTGCGTTCAAAGTTGATGGACATAAAATAAAGAAAGGGATTACTTCTTTTCAGCCCACTCAAGTTCATATAGCGTTGGCTGGGCAAGGACAAGAGAGTATTTCCAACACAATGGCAGTTTCTTGGAATACTATAAAAAATACAGCGAGTTCTGTAGTGAAATACGGATTGACAACTGGTCAATACACCGAAAGTTCTACAGGTAATCAGATGTAATTAAATTAATTCTTTTAGTAATGTTTTTGAATATACTTTATTCTCTTCTATGTATATCTGTTAAATTAAATATTATTGCGTATTAGGGACGTCACGAGCTTATTATGAAACTTTCAATCATCATGTGGTTTTAAACGAATTATCACCAAATACCAAATATTATTATGTCGTTGGAGATGAAACTGGTGGATTTAGCAAAGAATACTCTTTTGTATCAGCTCCATTAAGTTCAGCACTTAGAGGAAATTTTTCTTTCTTTGTATTCGGTGATTTGGGTGTTACGAATGGAGACCCTTCCACTCAATACATTAATAATAATAAAGATTCTGTGAATTTGATTTGGCATGCTGGCGATGTTGGATATGCAGACGATTCGTTTTTGCATTTGGGATGTGCTGTTCAATTCTGCTACGAAGATACCTTTGACACTTACCTTAACAATGTTGAGCCGTGGGCTAGTGAGAAACCTTACATGGTAGCAGTTGGAAATCACGAAGCAGGTTAATTATATTAACAGATAATATTTTTATCAATATCCATCATTATTAATATAATAATATAAGTAGGAAACTGTTGTACACTTACATAAAGTGCTCATTTCACACGTTTCTATTGTACATTACAAAAATGTTGACTCTAATTTTCTGATTATAGATTGCCACGATCCAGCATGTTTATTGGATAAAGATCGTCGAAATAAACTCTCAAATTTCACTGCTTATAACGACCGTTTCCGTATGCCCTCACCAGAGTCTAAAGGAACATTAAATATGCATTATTCTTTCAATTACGGTAATGTCCATTTTATTACTATTGATACAGAGACAGGTTTCCCTGGAGCCCCAGAAGAGACTAGATATGTTTTGCCATGTGGAGGTTTTGCTGAACAGCTAAATTGGTTAGAACAAGATTTAATTAAAGCGAATAGTGAACGAAGTATTCGTCCATGGATTTTCGCTTCTGGGCATCGTCCATTTTACAATGGTGACTCAATAAATACTGGTTTACAAGGAGCTATGGAAGAATTATTCTACAAGTATGGAGTTGATGTTTACTTTGCTGGACATGAACACAGCTATGAGCGAGATTACCCAACCTATCAAGGTGTTCCTGAAAAAACTTACAATGATCCATCAGCTACAACACATCTTCTTATTGGAGGTGCTGGTAATGATGAAATGAAAAACATTCAATTGGATAGATTCCGTGATCCTTCACCAATAGCAGATCTTTACAAGAAAGTATTTCTTCCTCAAGATGGTTCCTGGACAGTTGTTACCGATAAGGACAATCATGTCGGTATTGGTAAAATTACAATTGTTGATGATTCAAAGTTGGAATTCCAATATATTCGTACTACTACTGGGGAAGTATTTGACAGTGTAACCCTTGTCCGAGATCACTCCAAGTATATGAAGAAGTAATGTAATCATTCACAAAAATATTGATTTAAATAATTAGGCAATGTTACAGATTGTATTTTCAATTCAATTCATTATAAGAAATCTGCCAGGCTCGAATTGTATTGCAGTTAATAATGAACTCTTTTATGTAATCGTTTAGAGTTAAGCAATTTAAGTTTGGATTCAATTTTTTTAAATCATCATAAATATGAGGTCAATCTTCACAATAAGTGATGTATGAGAATAACTAACTTGTGAGTGGTACCTTTTAACTCCGAAAATTCAAATGATTGTGAAAGGGATATAAATGGTTATTCAAACTTAAAATTCATCCATTCGCATGAGGTGATATGTTTATAATTGGACGAGTAAGGATAATTGTACCAGCAACTACTAAATCGCGTTCCACATTTCTCATAAGTGATACAAATTTAGGTGGATCGATGTAAACAGAGTCAACAGCATGTAAGTGTTTCCAGGAACATTTACCATTATTTTTCAGATCAGAGGGGACTTTGTGCCATTTCGTATCTTCAGCGGACACACAATACGCATAATGCTTGATACCTTGAGCAACTGAACTACCATGATAATAACCACCAACACCATAAAAGTAATCAGGAGATCTACAATTACATAAAGGATATGGAATAATTTCTACCACAGCAGATCCTGGATTCATAAAAAACATATTCGTCATACCCGCCCCATGCACACTTACAAAAATATGAACACCAGCCATATATCGAACAATTGATGGAACATCTAAATGCTCAAACGTGATATTTTCCATAGATGACCGAATATGTTGTGACTTTTTTATAAGCGCTTGTACAGTTGCAAGGTTAGAAATAGATCTTCTACCTGTTTCAGCACCAACTGCACGTACAGCGAATGATACTCTCAATCCAGGATCATTGGAAATAGAATTTTCAGTTTGTTCATCTATCAACCTAAGATCGGTAGTACCAAGAGCCATAAAATGCTGTCTCATATATACACCAAATGAAGGTAGAATATCTTTTGCTCGACAGCTTGGATATCCAAACCATTTCTCAGGAGGAAGTAAACGCACACAACCAGAGCCATATATTAGCACTGAGCTAGACACACATTCTTTTGGTGGAATTTTTGATAATATCCGCATTTCACCACCAAATGATTTTAGCCAAGTCAACTTCTCTTCGGTCAATTTAAAATTTTCATCTATCCACAATGAATATTTCGTGGTCTGAACAAATGATTTTTTTGATTCATCCCAACGAATTATATCTCCATCCAGCAATGCGCAAAACAAACGAAGTAAACTATGTAAAAAATGTGAAAAATTATTGTTAAGTGAAAAGTTACTCAAGTATACCACAGAGTATTCATCATGTTGCTTGCAGCCACGAATAATGGAGTTCGATCTATTATTTGTGATAAAATAGGATCGGCTTTTGGTTTCCGTTATGTATCCATAACTGGCTCCATGAAGTTTTATAACTGAACTAGTATAAGCTAAACAATTTTGTTGTTGAGAAGTGAATAAGTCAAATAAAACCTTTTTGTTATTATTTGAATAGTGTTTTTCTGTACCAATCCAACGAAATAATTCATCACACGTATAATTTCCCATGTCTTGTACTACTGACGGATTAAATACTTCCATACCTGACCAGCTGAAATTGGTTACTATTACCATACATAATAATCTTAATATTGAGGTTATTGAAACCATACGAGAGTTAAAATAAGGTCCTAAAATCTTAATATTCTGTACAGGTAAGAACAGGTACAGGATATTTTAGCAAGCCAAAATTATTGTGTAAAGCTGTTAAGTAACACTGTAATACTGTAATAACGTACAGTAATAACTTTATGCAAATTACAATAAATTTTGTTGAAATTTTTTTATTTAATTAACTTTTACTCAATCGAATATAATAATACGATACTATATCGATAAAACGAATTAAGAAATAATTGAGATAAAACATGGAATTATACTGTAAAAAAACATTTGGCATCAAAATAATATAATCCTATCGTTACGGTAAAAGTTATATACGTTAATGACCAAAACCGTATTTTGTATCACGGTACAAGTTATTTTGTTGTGAATAATTGTGTGTACGGTAAGAAGTTAGTGTATTATATATATATATGAAAATAAAAGTTGAGAAAATGGATCATATTTCATATTTCATATTTCATATTTCATTATTGCTGCTTTACTTTGAAGAATTTCGAATTGTGGATAAATCTTGAGAGCTGCTGCAG
>VKHH01007167.1:0-12302 GCA_015144975.1 Epipyxis sp. PR26KG | reverse complement strand
GACTCTCAGTTGGTGCCTCAGTTGGAGTATATGTAGGAGACGAGCTTGGTTTCTCAGTTGGAGAACTACTTGGACTTGCTGACGGTGCTGCACTTGGTTCAGAAGATGGACTCTCAGTTGGTGCCTTAGTTGGGTTTGTTGTAGGATTTTGTGATGGTTGTGTTGACGGAACCTGCGTTGGTTCAATAGTTGTTGGGCGTCTCGTTGGGGACCTTATTGGGGCAAAGGAGGGTTTAGATATTGGACTTTTAGTACTCGGTTCGGAAGTTAAAGTTGTTGTTGGTATTGAGGATGGTGTGCTAACTGGGTCTAAAGAAGGGCTATATGTTGAAGGTGTAGTGGTCGGTTCTCTACTTGGTTGCAATGACGGCACAAATGATATTGTTACTGATGGATATATAGAAGGAATATTTGTGTTATAAAACTGTGGATATTCTGGTGTTGGCTCGAAGGTGAGGATTGTGGTAGGCTCGATAGAAACTGGACTTGAAACTGGTTTCACTGTTGGCTTAATTATAGCTATTCTAAATTCCACGTCTTTCCGATTATTTTCATTTGTAGTATCTATTTAAATTAGAATAAGGATAAGATTAATGATAAAAACTAATTGCCTGCACATATGACTCACATTTTATTTTTTGCTTTCTATCATTTTGTGCATTCATCAACCAAATCATTTGGCACATAAAAATTATAAAAACACAATAAGTCTTCATCTTCATTATAATTAAATGAGGTATAAACTTGATTTAATCAAAAGCCTCCCAGAAATTCTGTAATTAGTAGTAAATAAATATAAATAGTAAGTTTTAAAGTTTTCCTGTTGGCTGTTGGGCATTTGCCCAAACTAAGAACGCATAAAATAACAAAATTGTCAGGATGCTTATAAGTTTGGGGAAGAAAGACTCAATTTACATTTTAGATTGTAAGAACTTCAACAAAAGTGAAACGAATTGTTGTTTGCCATGTATAAGAAGACAAAAAGGAAAAATCCGCCAATAAAACCATTTTTTGTCTATTTATTTAACAAAAGGATAACCCAACTATCAAAGTTACGTTTATGTAGAGGTCATTTTCAACTTTTGAACAGTTTACATATATTAAGTATCAGAACACGCTCACTTTCCTCTTAAGTTATTTTTTATTTGTTGGTCTCCAGTTTCGTTTTTTGGCGTTTCGTCCGGAAATTAATTTTAGCAACAATCTTGCGTTAATCCGCAAACGATTTAATTTTTATTATAAAGCATACTGAACATTTCAGGTAGTTATTCCAGCTTAATTAAAATACTGCAATCTGTAATATCCTTCTTTAATTAGAATTTAGAAATAGAGAAGTAACGATTAAATTATTAAATTTATACGGCGAAAAGGAATATGGAATACCAGCAAATGTAGTTTTGGAATAATTTAGTCTTTTGTTGATTAAAAATGCAAAGGTAAATATGCAGTTTTTGTTCTTATTAATAATTTCATGAATTTTATATTTGCATTATATACTGTAGTCCCCTCGACCTTAAGAAAAGCCGCCAATTAAAAGCACTTGCGAGTGGTGATGAGAGTAATGACATTTTGGATAGACCCAGTTCATCTTCATCCCGCCCTAATTCCATAGCAGGTAGAAGATCTGAAGAAAGAATTGCAAAGAAAAGACAGCGAGATGATGCCAATAATTTTTTATTAAGCGCAGATTATTCAGTGGATAATATTTTGAAGGTAGTTGAATTTTGCTTACATTTATAATTGGCATTTTATTCATTTTTTTGAAAATGTCATTGAATACTTAGTCCACTGGGTCATCTAGCTTAAGACCGATCTCGCAAGAAAAACCGTTTGGTTTATTATCCTCTTTGAAGAAGGAAAGTGAGAATAAATCTCAACTTAATGCGAGCGGTACCGCTCATGTGCCTAATAGTAGATTAGGAAATGAGGTACCCATAGGTGACAACACATCAATGTTCGGAAGTACTCAATTAAATGGATGTCAAGGTGATTTCTGTAGCTTTGATTTGCAGTATCTAGAACCAACCGACTTAATTGACATTTCAAGTGGACCTGGAACATTTAACAAAGCAAAAAGTGTATCTGATTTTCAAAAGAGAATAGTGACTACCACTGGTCAGAGTAACTTCTTTGATATAAATAATCGAGTATCGACTGGTTCAAGTTCCAATAAATCAGAACAATCGATCGAAGCAAATATGAAAATAGCGATGAAATCAATCATACATGCTAGACAAGAATTACCTTTAGTAAAACTACAATTAGAAAGGCATAAGAGAGGTGACGCTGGTCCATATGTAAATGAAGATAATTATCAAGACTTAGCTGTGTCTGGAAAACTTCCTGCTCATTATTATCAAGAAGTGCCGTGTTGTTTAACATGCTATAAAGTCTACAATATAGTTGATAAAGCCAGGGCAAAAGCAATGAAAGTATTGAATAAAAAGAAATCATCGAATAAAAAACTGACTGAAGCTATTAGCAAGCACGTATCTAATGATGTCAAATCTACAATTTCAGCGAAAGAAATACAGCAATCAGCGCTAATTGATGAAGATTCGGCTGAAACTCTGGCCATAGCTTTGAATGCCATTGATGGTCTGACAAAAATGGATGTTGCTGAGATCAGAACAATGGCGAAACCACCCGCAGCGGTAGAAGTTGTAATGGAAGCGGTTATGATATTATTGACTGGAAAAGCTATGCCATTTAAAGAAGTTTCCAAATTATTGCTAGGCGGTGAGGCCTTTTTGACTATGCTCAGAGAATTTGACATTAAGAGTGTGACAGAAGAGCGCTTGCGATTAATTGAGCCATACGTAGACAATCCTTTATTTAGACCGGAAAATGTGGTCTCTATTAGTTATTGTGCATCTAAATTTTGTGCTTGGGTGCATGGAATTGTCCATGCCGTGAGGTGGGATAAAGGATTGAATCATAAAAGAATTGATATTATTCGTCCGAACAAAAATAAACTCAATAATTTAAATGATAAGAATAGTGTTGCTGGTTATTTGAAGCCAATAACAAAATCAAATGGGACGAACAATAACCGCAATAATAATGAATTAACTTTTATTGAGAAACTAGAAAAAATAAAAGCTTCTAAAGTCAGCAATTTAAGTGGTTCATCATTGATTAGTAGAAATATGGATGAAAACAATGCAAGCAAAATCAAGAATAATATGAAATCTTCTAATAGTTCAAAGCTATTAACAAAGAGTATTGGTACGATTGAATCAATGGAAGGGGGGTTTATGAGTCGTAGTATGAATCGTTTGGATCCTGGACCATCACCAGATGTTAATAATTTATACCCTTCAGATGATGAAAAGGCAGGAAGTGGAGTGAAGAAACTATCAAAGCGAGAGTCAAAAGCTGTTCGAGTTGCTCAACAAAAAGCCACCGATCGATTATCAAGTGCAAATATTTTAGAAGGAGGGGCTGGTACACTGGGAAGTGCGAAATCATTCCGCTGTGCTGATGGAATCACAAAAATGCCATACATGGTAATTTATTATTTAATTGGAAATAAGCACAAAATTAAAAATAACTATTTTGTGTGTTTATTATGAATAGGTGTTGGGAAAATTTTCCTTAACAGTTCAGCGTTGCAGCTTTGTTGTTATTCATGATTTCTTCGATACATATGATGGCACTGCTATATTATTCAAGCCAATCGTTCATCGGCATGATGGATGTCAAGCTCTATGCTTCAATTATCCCGGCCAATCGAACACTGTTTGGCCGAGATTATCTGCGGTTGAGCGAGAGCATGGAGCCAAAGAACCAAATTTAAATAATGATTGGATTGCTGATCGCATTCACGAATTATTACAATTCGCAGAAAGTTCGGGTGATATTTTATTATCATGTCCATTCCATGTGGTTGGTATTGGCAATGGGGCTTGTATAGCAGCTGCATTCATGCAAAAATATGGAAATAATAAATTATATGTAAAAAGCATTAGATCAATGGTATCAATTAATGGATTTCTTTACCCTGACCCTCAGCTATCGTCGATATTGCACTCAGCTTACCAGATATTTGAATCAACACCTCACTCTCGACCTGATATTCCAGTCTCTTATTGGAGCAGATTCGTTTTCTCAGATGAATATCTTTTGAAAATAAATCCAAACCTTGCACTTAATATATATACTGCTGTATCCAACCCTATTACTAATGAAGGTCGAGCAAAGATTGCCAAAGGATGCTTACAAAGTCGAGATATTCGAGGTGGATTAGCTCCAGATTTCATAAATAATAATAAAAATAATTCTACTGCATCGAAATATAATTACAAGCCAGTACAAGTACCAATCATATTATTGCAATCGACAGAAAATGCATTAGTAAATGCTTCTAATGTGGATAGTTTCTTAACGGGTCGCACATCAAAGCATTTATGGTCACATATGCTTAATGTGCCAAGTGACGAGCTGCTCTCCCATGCTTATGATACGAGTTCAAGTGTTCCTTGGGTTGGCAAGCTGTCTTCCGGTCCTGAAGATTATCATAAATATAATACCTTAGGGAAGAATGGAATCAAAATGTTATTAGAAAGTTTGAGAAATCCTCGGGGTGCTTTTACGATGTGGACAAGAACTGGTCATGCGATTAATCAGGAATATAAGGCAGCGATATTAGATTTATTGGATATTCTTGCATGCCCAACAGACGAGTATGCTGGAGTCGAAGTTAATGGTAGTGTGAATTCCGATACAAGCAAGTCAGAATATGATTTAATTGATGAATCTTCAACGAAACCGTCGGTGCGATTACCTCCCAAAGTTGATGTCATATTTAAGTTAGAGCCTCCAAAGCCAGTGAAACCAGCTGAGCGAATCATGTCTGAGGAAGAACTGATAGGAAGTGATGTTCTTGATTCGAATTATAATCAACATCATATCGATCGATATGATGATGGTGATGTTAAAGCTATCAACATAGAAGCACCAGCACCAGTAACTTCATCTGTTCCGAGAGAATCCTTAGCGGGGGAAGATAAAACGAATGATATGTTTGATGATATGAACCTAAGAGATACAATGAAACATGAGGAATTGAATAACTACAATAATGTAGATGATAGCAACCTTAATAATGATAAAAGTAGTGAATCAAAATCAACATCAGGTGCAGGCATACAAGCAAAACCTTTCGTTTTACCACCCTCCAATCCCCGACCCACGGTACCTACCGCAGCTACAGTACATCATAATTCTCAGCCACCATTATCTTCTTCCGCATCACAAGCTAAGAAACACAATAATAATAAAGTGAATTTTAATGATGTGACAGAAAAAGATCATGAAAGAGGTCCTCAGCTAATCAAAGACATCGTCGATGGTCGCGAAATCATGAATATTTCGAGTGATTCACAAAGAAATGATCAGCTATGGGTTTCATCCATTCCTCCAATCACTGATGCTCTGCTATTAGAAGCCGAATTAGAAGAAAAACGAAAAGAATATTTAAAATTGTTAGAAAAACAAGCTGAAATGAAAGAGATTGAGAGTAATGAACGAATCGAAAAGATCGAAAAATCCCAAGCTATTCGAAGACAGCAATTCGAAAATGAAGATAAGAAGTTATTAGATAAACTTCAACACGAGTTAGATTTAAGACAAAAAGAACGTGATTTCGCTGAGAAACAAAGAAGATTACAATTACAAGAAATTGAAAAGACATTAATCCAAGAAGGGCTCGTACCATCTTCATCTTCTATTATTTCAGATGAGAAAAGTAATGAGAAACCAGTTATGGAAATGATTCCATTACGATATGATGAACCAACAGAACTTCCGAAGATCTTAACAGAAGAGCAAGACATCAACTCAAAACTAGATCGAATGTTAATAGATGAGAAAGCAGCCAAAAGTCGTGGAGTTATGAAAATCGAAGATTATGAAACGATTAAATTCCAAATGGCTGAAAGGCAATTAGAACGTGATCAGAAATTAAGGCATTTATCACAAGAAGAATTACAAGAATTATATGATGATAATTCTATTCATATTCAAAGAATTGTACGAGGTTTTAATGGAAGAAATAAAGCGAAACGTGCGAATGAATTAAGAGAATTGAAGAAATTAAGATTAAAAAGTATTATATTAATTCAAAGAACTGTACGTGGAATGATCGGTAGGAAACGGTTCATGGCGTTCAAACGGATATATTTATTGAATTTACGTAGTTCACATTCTGCGATTACGATTCAACGGACATTTCGCGGGTATTATGCTCGTCGCTATTTCAGAAGAATTAAGCGTATTGCATGTGCATTACGTATTCAAAAGTTTTTCCGAGGTTATTTAGGAAGATTAGCTTTCAAACAAGAGAAGAAACGATTAGAAATCATTAAATTAAAACATAATTCTGCAGCGAAAGTTCAATCAATATGGAGGATGAAAGTATCAAAAGAAGAGTTCCGGAGTATGCGTGTACATATTTTAGCTACTATCGAAATTCAGCGTGTTTATCGTGGGTATTTAGGAAGAAAAAAAATAGCTCGTCGAAAGCAATGGGAAAATACTCCACCTGGTCCGGATCGGATTAAATTAGGGTTACAATTTATCGAAGAAAGTAAAGTTGCTTTTGAACGGCAACAAGAAGAAATCGATGCATTGCATCGAGCACAAGAACGAGCTGAAGCGAGGATTTCATTGATTCATCATGAATTAAAGGATTCTGAAAAGGAGTTGGTTGTGTTGGAGAGGGAATTGCAAGAAATCGATCAAATTGAACGTGATTTAAATGTTTTAACTCATGAGAGAAACGTTCTCATCGCAGGTGATTTTCATAATATCCATATTATTCTTATTAATTATTTGCTCTTCTTACACTTACTATATTATCATAGTATTATTTTATTATATTACATATGATAATTATTATTTTCTATTCAAAACGAATCTCACAAAAAAAGTTTTTTTTAAATATTATTAATTGATTAATTAGTTAATAATCATATTATCCATGTTACTGTAGGTATTGAGGATGCAACGGGTATACCTAAAACAGCTGTGAAAGGTCATAAAGACTTGATATTTGGTCGTGAGTCAAACAAAGATAATGACCCTATTGCTGAACGGAAGCGTAAAGCTGAAGCATATGCTTTAGAAATGACCATTCAAATAAAGCGAGCAGAACGTGAGAAGAAAAGACAAGAATTAGAAATAGAGTTCGCTGCTGTATTTGCAGAAGTTGAGAAGAAGAAGAAAGCTTTGCAGCGATTAGAGCTGTCATTGTCTGATATGGAATCAACGAGAGAAAGGAAAGATCGAGAGTTCAGAAGATTACAGAAGAATCTCATGCAGCTACTCTTGGAGCAGAAACAAGAATTAGATGATTTGAGAGAGAAAGGTTAGGACATTAATATATCATTCATTTATTCATGCAACATTTTATCTGTTCATTTATACCAGTCGCTATTGCCGTACAATTCATCCATATTTTATACATTTTTATTATCATTATTATGATATTTCTCCATTTTATGGCTGACAAAAAATACAACATGCAATTATCATTTTAAACATAATTATTATAATAAACACAATAATTATTATTACAGGAATTGAGTTAGAAACAGCTAGTGCTACATCTGCTGCGGCAGCTGTTGCAACAGCACAAAAAGCAAAAGAACATGAAATGAGATCAACTGCGATGTTCTCACAAACAGAAGAATTAATGAAATTTCAGTTTATGTCTATGTCATTATCGTATTTCTCATCATTAAACATGTTGAAATCTTTGCGTGATATGAATGCTGACACAACTTCTGCTGCGGTATCCTTGTCAGCTGATGCTGCTGCAACTGCAGCTAGTGCAGCCGCTGCTGCTAACTTACCTAACTTCAAAAAACTGAACTTAGGAGCGAATGATTTCTTGGAAGGAAGCATTCAAAAGAAAAAGGCGGAATTGGCGGTAATTATCATTTTAATTGTATTATTATTGAATAATTATATTCATTTTTTAATGTAATTATATTAAATTATGAAATTATTATTTTAGGTTTCTGAAAAAGCAGAAAAAGAATTTAATTCAACTGTTTCTAATCCTTTGCCTGTGAATGTCCGGACATGGTCTGTGATGGACGTGTCTCGATGGTTAGACTCTTTGTCCCTCTCTCAATATGGACCAGCTTTTGTCGAGGCATCCATTGATGGTCCATTTCTGATGGAATTAAGAGAAGAAGATTTAGTTCAAGTGTTAAATGTCAAACATAAACTTCATGTGCGAAAAGTGCTTCTTTCACGGGATAAATTGAAGCCTTTGACAAGCAAAGAGAAAGCAATGAAAGAAATTGTTGATGAAGAGGTAATTATTTAATAATAATAATAATAATAATGATATTTCTTTTTCATCCATTTATCAACCCAATATTTTGATTGATATAATATAATAATAGGATGCGGCTGATATTGCTCGTCGGGATATCGGAGTTCCAACCTTAGACACGGTGTTTATTCAAGCGAGAAATGGTCGCATTAAGAGGGTGGAAGAATCTCTCAATCTTGGTAAGTTGTCCCTTCATTTTATTATCATATTTTTTATGGGCTAGCATTCCTTCTATGTCTGTGTGCCTGTCTCTGTGTTTGTGTAATAGTATGAGGATGACAAACTCTCTCATCAACCAATTCGTTGTTTTATTTGAAATATCACATGAATATTTCTAATTAACTTGTTTTAAAATATTATGTTTAGGATTTGGAATCGAGTCAGAGGATGAACGTGGTAATACATTATTACTTATTGCTGCTCAAAATCGTAACAAGCGATTAGTGGAAATGCTATTAATTCGCGGAGCGAATATTAACCATCAGAATGCACAAGGAAATACTGCATTACATTTCGCTTTAGCATTTGACTCTGAGGGTATCTTAGGAGAATATCTTATTGAGCATGGTGCAGATGATACCATTGAAAACATTGATGGACTCACACCGTATGATGGAGTTGCCACGGGTTGAATCGATCTCAATTCAAAAGTTGATGTTAAACACATGAGTTTGTAATTCGTATTGTATTTTTGTTTTATATTATTAACATATTCAATTATTTCCATATCGGATATGTGCGATTTGTTAACATCTTTGTTAATTGAGTGAATGTTTACCATATGATCTTGATTTTCATTGGAAACAAATTTAAAGCTGCTGAAGTGTTTGAATACGTTGATCTACAATAAATATCAGGGGTTGAAGTTCTCCCTTCTTCGTGGGATTAAAAACTAATTTTCTGGTAATTCACAGTTTCAGATTAACACAAAGACTCTACTGGCTGGTAGTTTAAATTTGAAATTTTAATATATTATCCCCTCAATAAATCTAACGCAATAAGCCTAGGACGGAGAATTGCATCAATATCCACAACAATGATAAATGAATGAATAATGTACAAGATTTTATATGGTGACTGACTGACTGAATGAATGAATGAATTACCACTTGCTGAATGAATGAATGAATTAAATGAATTAAGAGCAAATCAAATCAAGTAAATCTAGACGAGAGAAATAAGCTATGTAATATTATATAACATAACATAACATAACATAGAGCCCTCTTAAGCTCTGCCCAAATTTGTGGAATGTGAGGCTGTGCGATACTCTTTTATTGTGTGGTTGGAGGGTGTTGATCCATTCATTCACACTCAGTTTTGGTGGTAATAATTCACAACCAATTATCGTAAATACTTGTGTCGGGACTAGGTAATCTATTTGACTGCTTTGAATTCTTCAACTTGTGATTTTATTTATATTACATTTAATGTCATATTTTTTCTGGTAGAAAAGTTTCTCTGTTAATTACAGTATTGTGTGTTATTCTAGTCCTTAAATTTGATTCAAGATGCGACATTTGGCTGCTTATTTATTATTAGTTGTTGGTGGTGTTTCTGCTCCCACCGCAGAAGATATCACTAAGTTACTCGGTGCTGCTGGAATCGAAGTCAACGAAGAGCGCTTGAATCAACTAATCTCTGAGTTGGAAGGAAAAGATCTAACCGAATTAATTTCCCTTGGTCGCGAAAAACTTATGGTCATGGGCTCAAGCTCAGCTGCACCAGCTGCTGGTGGTGGATCAGCTGCTCCGGCTGCAGGTGCTCCTCCAAAGGCAGCAGAAGAGAAACCAAAGGTTGAGGAGGTTGATGCTTTGGAAGGTGGTATGGATATGTTTGGTGGAGGCGGTGGCGGTGGTGGAGACTATTAATTAACTCATCATCATTGTTTAACTGATATAAAAATATTAACTAGCATCACCAACAGTATAAAATCTTCGATATTTTTTCTCTTCGTTGCAGAACTCGGGTTTAAAGTAGGTTTAGTTATCTAATGGATTATCAAGTGAAAAATATAATTGTTGATAAATCCGCTAGAACTAAACTCAGTATTATTAAAAGAGTGGTTATTATCCGAATAAACGACCATAACGATCTATACTAGTTATTAGATAAACTTTAATTAAGGGCATATTTCAATACAATAGTAAGACATACAAATTCAAATCGTTATCAAGATATGGCTCTAAGAAATGATGTGAAATTATTTGCAAAAACGGTTTTGTTCCAATTATCTTTAATTAACCACAATCCATGCTTGACTTGCTCCGATAATTTTAAATGAAATGATTTTTCATATGATAGTGACCTGCAATGAGCAGCAATAGAAGATTGTATGTCGATTCGGCTCAAATTGTTACATATTCGAATGACTGCTACATGTGGCAACAAAGCTAATTGAGTTGTTTTGTTACTGACTTTGAATTCTCCAACATTTATCAATACAGAATTAACGTATAATAATCTCTTTTTTGAATAGTGTAGGTTATGTTTATTTATTAATAATTCATTGATATGCTTTTGATCATCTGGTTTAGGTGATTGTAGCATCATTTGATACAAATTATCAAATAATCCTATACTATATTCATTTGATTTTATGTAAATGAAACCCATACAAAGCGTCGCTCCAATTTGATTTGATATATGAAATGGCATGGATGCTCTAGAAGATATAACTGTAGCTAAAGGGAATCGATTGAATAATGGGAAAGGGTTTTTCATCAAAATAGCATCAGAATCAACCATGAAAACATCCGTTTTGTTTTTTAATAACTGAAAAGCAATATTAACTCTTAGGGTCCAAAGATGAACCTCGCTCTTATTATTTATAGACATAAAATATCGTTGAGAACATTTCAACCCGTATGAAGGAAGTAGTAAATCTGTTTCTTGATCCAAACATATTATATAAAGTGGAGATACATCTTCACATATTCTGTTGTAAAATATCAACCAATTCATGAAAACTGACAAATAGCTATGACTACACGTCATCATCAACTTAAATGGTCTTGTATTACCATTAATGCTAACATCAGCTTGAATGCCACAAATTCTGTCTTTACTTGATTGTAGAGCATATTGCGTAAGATTCAACGTTGCATCGAAAATATTAGATGAAAGTTGATAATTAGAATGAATAAAATTTGATTTTGAACTTGTTAAAAGTGCAACGATTGACAGTAATAGTTGCAATAATCGAGAAGACGTTGAACGCATAAGCTGCATATAATAAATAATAATAATCAAAATATAGTTATAGTATATAGTATTATAGTTACATAAATTACAGTATATATAAAGTTACAGTAAGTTAATAATAATATAATATGTATTAAGGATTCCGTCTACCGGTAGTGCCATATTTAAGGGCACCCCTTAGTATTTGGCTTTGGTGGCCTTTACATTCACCACTGAATTTGTATAAATGAATGAATTTTCAGCAAAAAAATCTCCGATTTTTCATCAAAGAATCATGTCATGCTCCAACTTTTTATAAAAACATTTAAAATTGACTCAAAAAAGCAATTAAAGAAATAAATTATCATTAATTTTGCTTTCAAAAGATTCGGAATCCCTGGGATCCGGAGAATAAGGTTAAGAACAGTATAAATTAAGGAAAATATACTGAAAAACCAAAAAAAAAATGAAAAATCACTACATAAACTATGCCTTTAAAATTTGGTTTTAAAATAATTTTTTAGCCTCTCTCAGTGGCCATAATTTGGGTTTTGACAAATTATGGGTGGCCCTTAAATATGGCACTAGACGGTTCTGCTGTAACTTTTATTTAATAATTAAATTTTTGGACTTTTTTTGTTTTGGACTTGTCCGGATAAGAAAAGCTGAAAAGCTGAAAAACGGATAAAATCATGATGAATTAAGCAATGTAAAAGCCATCCAAAGGTTAATCTAAAGATTGATATTTATATTGTGAGCGTATTCTCATATT
>VKHH01007166.1:0-12305 GCA_015144975.1 Epipyxis sp. PR26KG | reverse complement strand
TAATAATAATAACAATAATAATAATAATAATAATAATAATAATAATAATAATAATAATAATAATAATAATAATAATAGTAGTAGTAGTAGTAATTTATTATATGTTCATGTTAGTGAACTTATTCTTATTTTGGAAATATTATCATTTCTTTATCCCAAAGAGGATGGTTGTAAACAATTCTCATATTCTTTTTTATTCATAATAATTATGCTCAACAGTAATAATATTTAATAATATTTTTTGACCTATTTCTAATTCTCAATAATATAATAAATGGAAAATATGAATACACACACTTAAAAAAAAGAAAAATAATGAGAAAAGTCCCTTCCGTTATTTTTTCATCTATAATAGAGATGTTTTAGTTGAACAACTATGAATCAGAGAATACTTAAACATCGTTCAGATTATAAATGATAGGATATATAAAAATATTTCATTGAATATAAAATATATTTCCATCCTAGGATCTTCCAATGTTATCCTTATGAATAATAAACTCTATTACAGATGCACTTTAACGTTAAATTTAATGCTTCACAATTATAGAAACTATCCTATATTACCGACATTAACTAAAAATTACATTCCAATTCATCTCTTTATAATACTAATATTCTGCTATTATAATAATGAAAATGAAAATAAAAAATAATATTAGGAAATTATTTTTGACATGTCAGTGACTGCTGAATATATCAATAATAAACTACTTGTATCATTTTTATTTTGCAATTCTTCACTGCAATCATAATCCCTTGTAATATGATCGAAGGATTATTTTCTCATTTGTATGTGTGTAATATTATTATTAAATAATTTTATTAACAAATACTATTTCAATCAATGACATTATTTTATTCAAATTATTTATGATTATTACTATTTTTCTTAAACAAATTAAAAATTATTAAATATTTTTGCAAAGTTGTTGAGGAAATGAAATAATGGAAATTAATAATAAATATAATAATTTTATAATAATTATTGTGCTTTTATTTCCTTATTATTTTGTAGTATGATTTGCTGTCATCAAGTTTAGAAGATTATGCTGAAGTTGCTATTCAATTTGGTTATAATGCATTATTTGTCTCTGCCTTACCCATCGCATCATTCTTTGCACTCGTCTCAAATATCGTCGAAATCAAAGGAGATGCTTGGAAACTTATTAATTTGCATCAAAGACCTTTTCCAAAGAGTTGTGAAGACATTGGGACATGGTATCACCTATTATTAATATTCATTATAATTGAAGTGATAAAAGTTATTTAAAACTAAAATCGAATTAAAGAATAATTGATTATTTAAGTAATAAATAATAGACGAAACAAAACTTGTTGTTAACTGTTATGTAAGTTAACTTCATTTGGCAAAAGTGTTTCCTAAATTAAAATTTATTATTTATTACTTAAATAATCAATTATTCTTTGAAAACTTCTATCACTTCATAATAATAATTATCATTACACACATAATACTTCAAATAATTATAGTAGAATAGCATATGACTTCTGAATAATTAATAATAAAATAATAATAATAATAATTAATAATAATAAAATGATAATAATAATAATAAAATGATAATAATAATAATAATAATAATAATATTAATAATGATAATAAATAATAATAACAATAATAATAATAATAATCCAAAAATATGTTGACAGTAAGAAATAATAATACCTATTTTAATCGTAATGTATACATTTATGAATATTAATATAATATTTTTGGGTTTTATGAATTATTTTCTTTACTACAAATCTCAAATAATTTTCACTCTGGAATTTTATAAATATTTGATATTAATTATAATAATTATCATATTATCATTTTAAATTAAATAATATTTGTTAATATTGTATAGGCAATTAATATTTTTGATGTTGTCGGTGGCTGCAGTTGTAACTAATGCTGGCTTAACTGTGTTTACAATGAATACAACGAATGGATTCAACATGGAAGCACGATTCTGGATTTTTATTTTGTTTCAATGGGTTTGCTTTATTATTCAAGTAAGTTATGAGATAATAATGACATAATTATATGTATGATGCCTTACAATAACTATCTAATAGTCAAAATCATGATTATTGCGAGTTAATATTATCATTATTATTTTAATATTATGATTGTACTTCTTTATTAATAATATAATGTATATATTAATATATAATAATCTTTATAATAGTATTCTTATGTTGTTTGATGCTATCTAAACAAGCTGCTTAATTTATAAAAATAATCTATAATTATTATTAATATTTTAATAAAAATAATTATAATTAAAATATAAGATTTCTATAAATCACTTTGTGTTTTTTCTCGTATTTTGACTACTAAAATAAAAATAATTTCTGTTGCAATTATTTATAATTATAAAATATTATAATTATAAAATATAAAATAATTTATTATTATCATTATCATTATTATTATTAAACTTAATATTTAGGCATTTGTGATGGCTGTTATCCCTGACATCCCAGAGGAGATTGAAATCCAGCAGCAACGAACTGAATTTATAGTGAGTAAAGTGATCGATCAGATCGAAGATGACGTGACAGATGAGTCTAATAATAATGTGGATGATTCATTTACAGTGAAAGAATATCCTAAGGAAGGGGGTTATTTCACAGGACCACATCATTTTGTGACAAAAACATTAGGATTGGCTTAACATAGCCTCTCAATCGCTCAATGTGATCATGTATTATCCAATTATAACATTATTATTATCAACTTGAAATCATAATTATAATGAAAATAATCATCATATTCGCTTGTTCATTATTATTATTATTATTATTAGCAGCAGCCATATTATTATTTATCACTATTATCACAATTATTCTCACCATTATTTTCATTATTATTATCATCATTGAGGGGGTGGCAAAATTAATAAATGATCCATTTATTTTATTTGTTATTTTAATAAAATGAAAGATAACAAATGTGCTATATGATTGCTGAATTATTATTATTAATAGAAACAAAGAAACGGATCATTTTTTAATTGTGAGACCACACCTTATTATCATTATTTTTGTCAAATTGAATCAATTTTATTTGTATAATAATAATATAATAATTAGTTGTATGTGTTTGATCGGTGATTAAGATGCCTTGGGATGGTAATAATGATCATAATACAATATCATTAATGTGATAAATTTTGAACAAAAGAAGAGTTTTTAATTTTTGTTTTTAGTATAATAATAATAATAATAATAATAATAATAATAATAATAATAATAATAATAATAATGAATGTTTAGTTTTCATCTCAAACAGTATCAGA
Source organism: Epipyxis sp. PR26KG (assembly GCA_015144975.1). Taxonomy (NCBI): domain Eukaryota; class Chrysophyceae; order Chromulinales; family Dinobryaceae; genus Epipyxis; species Epipyxis sp. PR26KG. Next base: position 8,994 of record VKHH01007166.1, on the reverse strand, counting down.
GTATGTTTAGAGCATGTTTATTATAATGTAGATATATCCGTTGATTCTATCGGACATGTCTGATAAGTTTTGTTAGCTCATCACATTATGATATTATGATATTATGGCTTTACTAGAGTCGATTGCTCTTTAACTCTCCAGTCTAGTTGCACTGTATCCGTGTTTTGATATGATCTCCTTCATTTCCCAATTATTGCTTCTCATTGTAATCATCCTTTATCTATTTAATCAATTAATCTACTTTATCCGCGTCAGAAGTCGTTACTGATTTGATGCGAATATGCATTTAATGAACAATAAAACATCCATTTTATCATCATCATCGTCACTATCATCATTCATAAAATTCACTTCCAAATGTTGTCTCACATCATTGGTTGAATTCGATTGGCTGCTTGTTTGATTCTTCGTACAATAGGTGATGTCCAGCCAAAGCGAAGGAGGATATTTGTACAGTTACAGAATAAAAGTTATTATTTATAGTATTCAGTTACACACCTCAGGCAATAAGCTACAATTAAACTTCTCTTCATAGTTAAGAGCTGACACATTGAACAAAGCTGGCACATCATATTCCTCGAAATAATACCCACAACTGCTCTCTTTATGATAATACCAATCATTTGAATTCTTAAATTTAGCAATTTTCCCTGGAAATGCTTGAGTCCAACTGGCATGAATAAGAAATACTTCAGGCCATATCACAAGTTTATATAATCTTGGATAATGATATGTGTTGCCATTCACAAATAATTCACGAGGAAATATGCCAATTCTTAATAAACGAAACTTTTGTGATCGAAATAAAATCATATTCTGAAAATAACAGTTATTAATTCCATTATTATTATTATTATTATTATTATTATTATTATTATTATTATTATTATTATTATTATTATTTTAATGGTATTACTTGTTCTTATATATGATATTAAATAAATTTTAAACATGATGAAACACATTATTATTAGAAAAGAAATATAAATAAATAGAAAGTGCAATATTTAATATCAAAATCATATTTGATATATGTCTTCAAATTCATAAAATGATTTAATGACAATAATAATATGATAATAATAATAATAATAATAATAATATTCATCAAATATCATTATGAATAAAAAGTAACTCTAAAATAGTAATTATTTATTCATAATAACTTTATTATTATAGTTGACATAAGTGAATAACTACTATTTTGAATGATGAATCATAATTAGGCTCTATTTACTATTATAATTGTTATGTTATTATTATTATTAATATCATTATTATTATATGTAAAAATGTTATTATTATTTCATTTCGATCACAGGAAACATACACTCAATGTATTATAGTTGCTAACAGATTCGCAAAGTTTGGAAAATATTCCATTTCTCTTATCAAAATATAATCATATTTGACATATTCTTTTAAATGAAGAAATAATTTAAGTTTTCATTATACAACTATAACTAGAATAAAGATCGATAATTACAACTATAATCATAATAATATTATTTACCATGAGTCCTTGATCCGTTAAGTCGTACTTCTCTATTAAGTCAACATTAGCTACTATCGTTTCCATCGCAACACGGCTTCGACAAGTATTCCGAGCATACACCATTCCACCATTAAATGGACCCTCTTCATCACTCCTCCCATCATATAACATAATAAAATCAATATTTTTATTTATACTATAAATATAATCATACACATTTTTCTTCCATATGATATCAGCATCCATTAAAATGAGGTCATAACCAAGTGAGAGCACGTCACTTGCAACAGCGAATGCTACACATTTCTGTAATTTCACTGCATTATAACCAAACTTTTTAGGTGTTTTGTAACTAATAAAATTCGCATATTTAGAATTTTCATCAGGTATATAATATTTATTAACTTCGATATATTTTATATTGAATCGTTTTATTTCTTTTGAAACTTTTGAATCAACTGCTATGACTATTATTTGTGATAAATACTCAGGAGTATTTAATCCATTTCGTTCTAATGAACACAACCAATTAAGAAATAGAAATAAATATCCATGGTTAACAACAACTAATGTTAGTATTGTATAATCATTATAATTTGATGTATTGAAAATGTTCTTATCTGGATTATTTTCATTTACATTAGTATGAATAGTATTATTGAGCATGTATAAGCGTTTCTTTTTATTATCAACGTCATTTAAGTAATTTACAATTGCATCATCTGGATTAAATTGAGAATTTGATCTTAAGTTGTTAAATATTCCACTCACTTGAAGCTCAGCTCTTGGATTTGCTTGTGTCTTGATTGGTTTAGATGGAAAAGATATAGGACAATCATCTATAGCAAAGCATGATCCAACGAATATGATGCTAATGATTTTGAAACAAAGATTCAATATACACATTAGCAGACTTGTAGACTTGCAGAAGATCTATTTGTTACATCAAGTCTTTTAATAGAAAATTATATAATGACGGTATATTTGTATATTTGTTTAACTAATATGCGCAAATCTGAGGTTCGTTTCAGTTTCCGTCATCATATTCTCCCCAATATTCGAACAATCGATTCCAATAGGAATGTGTGGCAATTCAACCTGACTTGTTGTAGTAATTAACACAACAAATAAATATATTTATAGAAAAATAGGTACAACATCCGGAATCGGTGTTTCGGCAGTTTTGGCAACTGTGGGAAAAAGAGAATTCCAGAATTTTCAACTTTTTACAAGAGACTTAATCTAGAGCAGTTATTGGTCATGGTAAACTATTTTGATACTTCCAAAGGACAAATAATGACTACGTTATTACGAATGTGTAAAATCTAACCCTAAGCTTAAGGGGAAGGAAGTACCAAAATGCTCTTTTCATCAAAGACTTCTGGTTGCTTATTGCATATCTACATGCTTGTAATTGCAAAATATAATTAAGAGTGAAAATGAATTTCAAAACAATTTTAATTTTTTAATGATAAAAATGACATGTTATGCTACAGTATATAACAACTTGCATTATCTTGTATCAAACAGATTGAAACACGGACAAGTTAATACATTTACATTACGATGATCACAGCGACGGACCAACCGGAATAATAGAAATATCAGCTTCAGATATGACTTTTACATCATCAAAATCAAGACCTAATTGGAAAAACTTGTCTCTTGAAGGGATACTTCTTCGTTTCCCATCATCCATCATAAATACTTCCTTCCCACTACGAATCAGATCTCGATTAGAGCAAACGTCAGGCATATCTGCAACACGGGTGAGCTTGTGAAACAATTTCTCATCCAAATTAATCACATTTTTCTTGTTAATTACATTCAAACAACTCATTTTCCCAACAAATTTTCTCAACTGATTATCATTATTTATATAATAATAGTCACTTCCATCTTTCAAATCTATTTTTGTTAATTGTATGCTAGGAGAGAATGTATTATTTGCAGCATTCCATTTAACAATTCTTGTCATTAAAAACTCATCATCATTTGAGTCGCTTGTACCAGTGACTATATTCTGTTCACCTTCCCCTGGACAAACAATATTTAGTACTTGATATAAAGTTGCTTGAGTGAGAGGACCATTAAAATGAATATGATCATTATAAAAATAATCTCTTCCTTCATTTATATGCCATTGATCAATAGTATGCCACCTTTTATTAACACTAACAGAACCAGGACGCCATAAATTCCATAAATAATTATCAACTATCCGCAAGTATGGTGTCATTGATGCCACTTGGTGCAAGGCTTGTGCCATTGTCACATGAAACACACGACCAGGAAATGTGGAATCTAAATGACCCCTAAACGCTGCAGCTGAATTTTGACCCCAAGAATTGACATCAATAATATCATTATCAGTTGCATAGGACATGCCCAAAGTAAACATTAACACATCATTATCTGTTGATCCGTTGAAAAATATTTGAAGACATTTTCGAACATCCATATTGATACAATTATCATCAGCCCAAAATGCTTCTTTACCCATCGCTTCATTTGGAGTGTTTGGTAAGATCGGGAAATTCTCTTCATGCTTTAAGAAAGGAAATCCACCACGATCAGTATAATTAAAACCATCCATAAATTGTAAAAATAGATACTTAAATTTAACGTCAGCGAACTCGTCATGACACGAATCACCCCAAAAGGTTTCATGTTTCGGACATATATCTCTTTGACCCTCTCTTTTAACAGTAGTTCCACCGAGTAGTTCCATCAAACCAAATGCGTATTGACGCCCAACGCTGTTACCAATGGCATATAATGTGCGTCCTTTCATGCATTTTGCTGCAGATTGCGGTGAAAACAATTGATTTCTACATCCATTCGCTAACCAATATGGAGGAGCATTCAACCAAGTTCCTTCAGTGGGAATTTTATAGTTACAGTTTTCAAAAATTTTCTCATTTGAATGTTCAGAGTGAACCATTAGAATCACTATAACCAAAAATATAATCAAATAATTTCTTTGAGTTGGAACAAGAACCATTTTTCCACAAATAAATTTATAAATTTTATTACTACTTTACGACAAAATTTATGATTGAGTGAAGAATTCTGGAAACGGGTAACCGTATAAAGAATATAAGACAATAAAGGTTGCAATAATTTTATTAATAATTATACATATTATATGATGTATACGGTAGAGCCCCCTATATTATAAGAAACCGTTTCGTTTTTATACAACAAAAAGACAAAAAGCAAAAAAAAGAAAATTAACATCATCATCAACAATTTTTTTTAACAACGTGACCCATCAACCAAGTATTTTATTCCTTTTAAGATCACTACAGTTTTCAAAAATAGAATATTGTCGCAACACACTAAACTTTCAACCATGGATGGTTTAATAATTCCCACTTCAGAGTTAGTTATTCGAGATAATAAGCCACAAGTAATGACCACAGCAAAAAAGTCACCTATGGATGATTTACAAAGCGGACTAAGTGGTTTGACCAATTTCAGTAATGTTTTATCAAATACGTTTGGAACAGTAGATAAATCGATTCTGGAATTGAAAGATGCTTTGTCCAGCGCAATGCAACTGATTCATACATTAGAAAATCAACTCCATGAGCATAATAGTCGATTGAAAGATCTTGAATTTGAATCATCTGATCAGAGGGGAAAAGTTGAAGGGGCATTGAAAAATGTTACTTCAATGGAAAAATCAGTTAAAAATCAACTAACAGATGCAACTTTGACCATGCAAAAAGAAATACTTCATCAACGAACTAACACTAAAATTGATCTAATGGCATTAAAAGGGAATGTATCAAATACGATGAGTGAAGCTTTGAGTTTGTTCACTAATCCTCGCAAATCAGCTAGTGCTCCGATGCGAGAGCTTAACCCCAACTCCACAGCAACAGAAAATATGGAAGTGTTAATGGATAGAATAAAAAATCTAGAAGAAGCTCAAGATATCCAACAGAAAGTCAATAATGAATTGAATAAAGCAATGAATGACGATTCGTTTATTAAGAATATTTACGATACTTTGACAGGTCATATCGAGAAATTAGATGAAGAATTATATAAATCAAAACTGGAAAATAATGCTTTAAGAAACAAACTACTTGAAATGGCAGAACAGCAGGGAACCCATCAAAAATACATCCAAGATCTTCGGACAGTTTCAAAAGATAAATTACGTAAGCTGAATCGATCGCGTTCGTTCGACGATGAAGTGATGAAATCAGACAGAATAGGGTCAGCTCATTCAAATCGAGGAAATAAAATGCGCAGATCAAATGACAATGCAAACTCTGAACCCAGTTCTCACAAGATGCGAAGATCACACGATAATGCGAATTATGAGCAGGACCTGCTGGATGACCATGAGCATGACCGTGAGCATGAGCATGACCGCGACCATGACCGTGAGCATGAGCATGACCGCGACCATGACCATGATGGTAGAAGACGTCGAAAAGTTAAAAGACGATCAATGCGAAAGAGTCAAGACAAAGGAATCGAAGTTCAGCCTACTGAAGCTGCTGTAACAGAAACTTACTTTGGCAATGCAGATCATATTTCTTCTATCCCAAATTCTCCGATTGCAAATTCATATCGTAAATCCAACGACAATAACGATAATAATAATAATAATAATAATAATAATAATAATAATAATAATAATAATAATAATAATAATAATAATAATAATAATAACGATAATAATAATAATAATAATAATAACACCCAACCACATAAGGATGATAACAATAATAATTCCGATAATAATGATAATAATGGTACAAGTGGTGTAGATATTCCTCCTAAATCTGATTTGTCAATTGAAGCTAAAATAGCAACTGAAGCAAATCGTCGTAGAAAAGAGCATAAGAATCGAATGAGCAGGAAATCACTTGAAAATAAAGAACAATTATCAAATAACAGCAATCTTGGGGGTAATGGCAGTGATATCGGTGATGATTCAATAAATGATAGTGGTATTAACTCTTATAGAAGTGACATACCGAATGACCATAATAATAATAATAATAATAATAATTTAGGAAAAGAAAATGATGCTTTAGGAAAAAATGATGTATTATCAAGCCGATCTCAGAAGCGTAGTAATGATAATTATGATCTGAAAATGTCATCTGATACTCAAATAATTATGAAGAAATCACGGAATAATGATAGTAATGATGATGTAATTGGAATTGCTGCTTCTAAAAAATATAATAATAGTGCTCGTGCAAGTAATGATCATCATCATCATAATGATGAAGAAATAGAAAATGATCATAATAATGATCGGGGAAACAATTACCACAAAAATAATCATGAAAATAATCCTCATAAAAATGATAACCTGGAAGATGTAGATTATGATAATCATTCCTATGATTCTAGAGGGAGTGATAATAATAATAATAATAATAATAATAATAAAAGAAAAAGTCCGAAAAATCGAAAAAATAAAAAACATGAAAATGAAAGTGAAGAAGATTCAATTATTTCTTACGATTATGAGGATGGAGACGACGAGGATGATGATGATGACTCGTATTACAGCGGAAATAATAATTATAACCAAAGAATTCTTGAAAATAAACGAAAAATTGATGAATTGTATGAATTAATGAAAAAACAATCTGCAAATATTAATAAAACAGAATTACAAAATAAAACATTAAATTTACAACTTGCTGATTATAAATCAAATCATGATTCATTGAGAACAAAAGTTGAGACATTAATTTTACAAGAAGATCTTGATAGGAAAATGAGTGATTCGATGTTTGCAAAAATCGCACAAGCAAAGGTCGCATGGTCGAAAGTATTAAGTGAATTATTATATAGTCTTGATAACATTCAAGATTCTACTCAAGATGATGATATGGTAGAAGATGGGAAAAGTTGGGATGAATATATTGGATTAGATCGTCCAATTAAATCAAAAGATCCGTTGGACAATCAACATTTTTATAAACGTACGGTAGCATTTGCAACATTAATTGAAGAAAATATTTCTCATTTTTCAAATAAAGAAAATTTAGATGATACTTTAAAGAAATTATTTCCTGCTTTAGATCAAATCCAAAAAGCATCTCATATAATAATGCAAATGGATAAAAATGCACGAACCGCACCAATGGTACAATTTTGTTTAGATGATTTTACTTGTTCTGATTTAACAAATAATATGAGATTATTATTTGAAAATGCTATGAAATCATCAATACCAGTACTTGAAGCTGCTGTTTCCAAAAGTCGATTAAAAGATGAATTAGAGAAATTAATCCATAATTTCAGTCAAACAGTCAATTTACAAACAATGAAAGAATTAGAAAAGGAGTTGAAGCAATTAATGAACAATAAAGTCGATCATGAAGAATTTGTAAAAGTGACTTCTAGACATGCTTCATGGACAGAATTCCAGAAACTGAAAGAAGATGTGTTACGTGCAAGTGGTGGAATGGATAATCTGAATAATTATCATAATAATATAAATGGGAATGGGAATAATGGGAATAATGGGAATAATACAAATAATATTATTGATCCAGAGAAAGAAGCTGAAAGAATACAAGCAATTAATGAATTGAAATCAAGATTTGATTTGTTAAGAAAACAATTTGTTGAATTAGAATCTCAATCATATAAATATGTCCCTAGAGATGAGATCCATGAAGCAATGAAAGCGATTGTTGGAGAAATGAAAATGATTAAAAAGAATTATGTTGCATCGAATGTGTTTAAAGATGGATTGAAAACTAAAGCTGATATCGATGAAGTTGAAAAGTAAGTTTTATTAATATGTTTATAATAATAATAATAATAATAATAATAATAATAATAATAATAATAATTATAACAATAATTTATTAATAGTTGCTTCTGTTTTTATATTTTCTTGTTGTTATCTTATTATTTAATAATGATTATAATAATTATAATTATTTATAATTATGGTAATAATAATATTTATAAAAATAATTTTTATATTTGTATTTTTAGGTTAATGAAGGCATTGAACAGTGCTGTTTCAGAGTTGAATCTTACCACGAATACCACAGAATATGCTGCAACTGCTGCTGCCATGCATTCCCGCTGTTTGACTTGTGACAAGCCCATCCTCGGGACCCGGGCCAGAAGCAGTAAAAACTCAAGTAAAAGTGTTGCTATTCCAATGGCAAATAGTCTTTCAACACCTAGTTTATATAATAAAAATGATGATGGTTTTGGAAGACCTTCAAGCGAGAAACAATCACTTTTCAATAAATTAGCGAGTCCGGATATCAATGTCAGCGCGAAAGAAAGAGCAAGAATTGTCACAGAATTAGCGATTATTAGAAGCTCAATTGACACCTTACCGGACATAACGGTTAGAATTATAATACGATATAATTCATTTATTATTGTTTTAATTATTATTATTATTGTTATTATTAAATCATAATAATCATAAATCAACATTTATACAATTATTATTAATTATATTATGTATCATTATTTCATAATCA
>VKHH01007165.1:0-12306 GCA_015144975.1 Epipyxis sp. PR26KG | reverse complement strand
TATTATTATTATTATTATTATTATTATTATTATTATTATTATTATTATTATTATTATTATTATCATTATTATTATCATTATTATTATAATTAAATATTAAACAAATTAACAACATATCAAGCATTTTTACAAGGATTATTATTATTGTAATTATCATTATTATTATTATTATTATTATTATTGTTTAAGCCCATATTTTGCATCTTGGTAATTGTTCTTCTAATATGAGTTTTGCTTGATCTAAATTCTGAAAGTTACAATGAACGATTGATAATCGATTTAGTTTATGTAATAATGATAGTTCTCGGATTGGTAGGATGCCATTGAGCGAATTATTATCTTTGACGTTAAGATAGAGAAGATTCTTAAGGAGGCCAATAGTTGGAGGGAGTGTGCCAACTAACGAATTGCGTTGTAAATCCAATTGACGAAGTTCTAGACATAATAATAATAAAATAATCAATTAAAAAATTTATTAAAAAATATTAATTTATTGACATTATTTCGTTCATTTATTCATGGCAATATTCACGGGGGGGGGGGTAATCTATAGCATCAGTTAAGGTATTATATAAAGGATAGGAAGGAGATAGATGTCTTATATCGTATTTTCTGAAAAATGATGGATTCATTCTGAAAACAAGCATTAACTGACATTTAATTCAATTCTTATTCATAAAAATCAATAATAATAATAATAATAATAATAATTATTATTATTATTATTATTATTATAACATCACCTGTTAGATTTCCAATCCAATCAGGAATAGGGCCTGTGAGGTTGCAATTAGCCATAAACAAAGCTTCTAATTTAACTAATGATGAAATACAAAAAGGAATTATTTGAGGTGTGAAATTATTTCCACCTGTATATTCCCCTAGACTCAACAATCGTAAATTAATGAGTTTACTCATAGACGATGGAACACTTCCTGTCATGAGATTACCAAATAATTGCAATTCTTCTAATTGAATTAAATTCCCGATTTCAACTGGAATTTGTCCATTTAAACTACAACGACATATACATAATCTTCGTAAAGTAGTGATTTGACATAACTCAGGTGGAATCGCACCAATCAATCCTTTAATAATAAATAATTATTATAAATAATTTATAATAATAATAAATAATAACAATAATAATAATAACAATAATAATAATAATAACAATAATAATAATAATAATAACAATAATAATAATAACAGTAATTTTGAATAATAAAATAACATATTTTAAGTTTGTTTGATTATTCAGAAATATGATATACAATATTTATAAATCAAGCAGTTGATTTAAAGAAATTTGTATTAGTCAGAGAGGACTGAAAAACTCTATTATAGGTTGCAAAGAATAATCGTAATCATTACTACTATTTGAAAGGATATTATGATGCAGTATATTATTATATTATATGGTACCTGGCATGGTTGCAAGTTCAATCATTCGTAAGTGAGTGAGATTATTAATAGAAACAGGAAGCTTCCCTTCCATACCATTATTTGACATGACAAGACTATGAACATGAGATGAGAGAACTCCAACCTATAATATAATATAATATATAAAATTATAATATATTTTTATTATGAAAAAAAATATATTCATTTTAAAAACTTACCTTATACCATTTTGCAACAGGATGAATTGTTTTCCAATTAGATTTTGAATGCCATTTCAAACCTTTTGTAGAATCATAAATATCAATTAAAGCATTTCTTTCAACAGTAGTAACATCAGGTCCATGATGTAGACCAGGATTACCAGCCTACATTAAAAAAATAATAATATTTCATTAATATTATTTTCATAAAATAATAAAACAATATGTATTACATACCAAATTAACAATACATCCTAATTCACCAAATGAATCTGGAACAGTTCCTTGTAATTTATTTTGATGTAAAACAATTCTTTGCAAATTTTTTAAGCTTCCAAGACTTAATGGTATTTCACCACACAAGTGATTATTGCCCATTGACAAAACTCTTAATTGATTTAATTCACCTAATTCTCGAGGAATTCTCCCACATAATCCAACTCTTCTTGCATATATCTCTTGAAGACCTGATATATATCCAATTTGAGATGGAATAAATCCTTTTATTCCAGCCGTTTCGTCGAGTTTTCTGATATGTCTTGTAAGATCTCTTAAACCTCTTGAACTATGACGTAAATGATGTGTCCCATAATTACGAAGATATTCTTGCCATGGATGCTCTTTAATAAAAATAGAAATAATAAAATATTATGTAAGAAAATTTATGATTTATTTATTTGGATGCAATACAAGAGTTTATTTCAGAATTAAGTAAAGTAACTGATTTATTTCGAAAAAAACATATAATTCTAAAAAAATAATAAAATAATAATTTACCAACTGCAACAGATTTATTTCCACAAAATCTCAAATATAATGCACATAATTTATTGTGACCAATAGAAAAATCAATCCAAAAGTCTTTTCCAATGCGATGACAATCTTCAGATCCTAACCAATTTATTAGACTTTTATATGGTTGTTTAAAAGAAAATATACATTTTTCACCAGTTCCAATAATTTCCAGCATATCTCTAAATGTTTCAGCGACAATATTTAAAGTTTCTTCATAACTTATATCAGCAGCCGCAGCTATTAATCCAATGTATGGTTGATCCATTAATGCACCATATATTGCAAGAATTAATTTCACTCGTTTAAATTCTTCTGATGAATCATATATAAATAAACTAGTAAATTTATTTAAATATTTTTGATTATTATTTATAGAATCATATAATAGATTCATTGAAGGAATAACAGTAGGATATAAAGTTGTTGAAATCAAATGATATTTATCAATTGTTACATTTTGTATGTCTTGAAGTAACATATCTGTTGTTAATTCTAATGATAAACTTGTAGATAAATGTTTATGACTATTTGGAGAATGAAGTTCATCTGTACTTGTTGAATTATATAAATTATATTCAATAGAATTTTCAATTGATGTATCAACTTTTGGACGTTTTTTCTCTTTCATTTGAGTTTTATTATTACTTAATTTTCCTTCTAATTCCATATCATTATTATCAACATCAATTGGAGTAATAGAATGATTGTTTTTAAAGCTATTATTTGTTCCTAAATAATTTCCAACTGTTAATAAGTTATGAACTTTTTTAGATAAATAACCTGTAATACCAGTACTAAAGTTATTATTTTTTGATTGTAATTTTGTATTAATTAATTGATTGTCTGTATAATTATGTTTCTTAGCATGTTTTAATTTTGGTATCATTTGCATTTTATAATTTTCAATTTTATGATGATTTTTAAATTCAGTAAAATCAGAGCTATTATTATTATTACTCATAATAGACTCTTTATTATAACGATTTTCTTTTGATTCCATCTCATCAAATGAACAAACCCAAGTAGTTACATTTACTCCACATTCATCAGATGATTTCTTTGTGTTATAATATAAACTATTATTATTAATGTTATTATTACTGTTGTTATTATTGTTATTATTATCACAATAAACATCACTTGTAGCTGTTGTGTGAATACTTGATGTACTATCATCATACATATCTCGATTATTTTGAACTGTTTGCACACGCCAAATGGTCAAATGAGTCAATGAAGAATGAACTAAATATCGAGATGGAATATTATTAGTAATGTCAATATACATTTTTATTGATAAAACTGGAAGGTCGTTTGAATAAGAATTATTATAATCGAGAATTATCAATCGGTCCCAAACTCCAACTATTACAATCTCACCATGATTAGATACGTTAAGGGTTCGAATACGGTCGCAAGATTCAATTATGAAGGGTTCAACACAACTTGACCCTGTAGTATGGTTTTGATATGTACATAAATTCCATACACAAACTCGTCCTACATTATCACCTGTTGCTAAAACATGATTAATACGATTATCCATACATTCATCATTTTGATAATTCTTTGATTTACAAAAATGAACAGCAGAAATACTAGAGTTATTTGCATGGAAATACTTTTTTTGAGTACTTTTACAGCTCATTGGACTGTTATCAGTATTATGAGTGGAATTTATTTGAAATTCATCCATTGAAAGTGAATTGAAAGTAACACAATCAGTATTATCATATAACTCTTCACCATAAGAGTCTATATCGGCATAAGTACTTACAACACATGAATGATCTATAGAAGATTTATTATTGTGAAGCTTTGGTGATAATGATGATGATTCATTGATGCATACCAAGCCAAGCAATGCATTCACACCAGTCACAATAACAGTGGATGAATTCAAGTAATTCAAAGTAGTTGGGATTTGATCGACTATTATATGGTCATTCAACTCAAATATATGATTTACAATGGTTATTTCACAACCAGAGATTGAAGTCACAAAAACACAATAAAATTGTGACGTGAAATCTAATGTGGCATGGCGGCTTTTACTTTCATCATTAGAGCTGGAAGAACCACTGCCATTCACATCTTCTTCATGACCAACATCGCTCGCTCCATCACTAAAACCACTTATCAGCTCATTGCTGTTAGGAGCTAAATGACGACCTTCAATTAATAGAGCGATGCTTATGAATTGAGGTTTTGAAATATTATCATCTACATTGACAGTTTTCTCATATGTCATACCAGTAGGAACTTCAAACGTATCTACATCGATGATATTATTGATAAGTAACTCCCCACCTAAAGGTAGCTTAATAAATCGACCAATATTTAAAATAGGCTTTGAATTCTGGTTTTGAGTTGGATAGACGATGAATATTTCTCTGGAATCCTCAAAGGTAGTAATATTCCACCACATTCTACCTGATTCTGAGATCTTTCTGGGACTTTTTGAATAGTTATATGCATTTTTTTCTTCAGAAATAGTATGATATAATTTTGATGAAATTTTTACTAAAGATCCATCAATCAATGCTGCTTCAAGATATGTTCCATCTTTATTCAATGACATTCGATCTATATCTTCCAAATATCGAATTTTTGATGTGGAATTTACACTAACATTTTCCAAATGATTATTTTTGATGAAATATTTATCATAATTGTTCTCAAATAATTTATGAAACATTGTTTGAATATGCGGAGAAATGTATTCTGAATGCAAAGGATTGGTTAGCTTTGCTTTGCATTCTTCTTTTGTAACATTCCCATGCAGCCAGTCTCTTAGAAGTCTTCTTAGAAATGAATTATTAGTTTGATCATTGAATATAAATGCAAGTTCATGTTGATATTTATTATTTTCCTCCATCGCTTCAATGAAATATTTTTTTATGATTTGCACTAAAAGTGTCGTCAACCCTAACGGTAATTTTGCCGGGACCATCGCAAGCATATATCCCCTAGATCGTATCATCAAAATAAAATAATTAACACGAATGTTCCACAATTATGTAAACATATTAATATTTTGTCCATAATCATATAAATATATTAAAATTGAAAACTCGAACCAAATTAATACAATTTGCCCGAAATAGTTTTGACAAACTGTACATTAGACAATTAGACACGTTTTAGTGCAGTATAAAATTCAATATAAATCATACCTTAATTCATGTCCATTCATTAAAATTTCACACACTTCATCCAGAATTGATAATTTATCACCCTGCCTTTTGGTAAAGAAATATCGATCAAGCTGATAGACCGTGGTTGATTCATCAGAATCTATTGGTATTCTGATACAAATTTTACTAGCCCTGGCGTTGAATTCAGCTACTATTGAATCGATATTGATGATATCAATGATTTGCATTTGAAATATGAATTGGTGGATTGGTGGTGAATGGTGAAAGGTTGAATGAGAGAAAAATCCTAATCTTTTATAAATACTGTATTGTTATACTATCAATAGTTAGGATATATGAAGGATTAAGCACTGTTGGATATAATACAATGATAAATAATAAGATAATAATAAGAATGAAGTTGTTTTGTTGTTTTAACATTTGAAAAGTGTGAATGAATGAATGAAGAAGTGTAACAATGATTGATAAATAAATGAATCCTTCACCTTGAATAATTGATCTTTTCAATCATACACAATTATATCTCGCTCTAATATATTCTATTAGATTGTCTGATGTTTTGTATCAAAACGAAGTATGTTATTCTTTTGTTGTTTTGAGAGTACGTAAGCAAAAAACATAGAGTTGCTGCTGCAAAGCTGCAAAGCTGCAAATTGCAACTTATTATTTTACACCAGCAAATCTGTAAATTAAATTTGAACTATATTAAAAACCGTGGTTCAATAGTAATTGGAACAGTACCGTGATTCATTGAACCTATTATATACAAACGTACAAAGCATATTTACATATTTTCAATTTTCAACTAATTAAATCGTAATTGTACTGCAATATGAAGCTTGACCTTCTTCTCAACTGTGTAATAATTTCCTCCTTAATACAGCAATTATATTCATTTTCATTGCTTAATTCAAAATATATTCAAACTAAGTATAATAGAAATAGCGCTCTGTTCGATGAAGTACAAAAAGTGAAAGGTGATGAAGGGTTATTAGACACGAATCGTATGGAAAAAGCGTTTAAAGGAACAGGCATAAAAATCCCCGAAAAATCTAAACTCAAAATCGGTATAATTGGAGCTGGTTTGGGTGGTATGATAACAGCGATGGAGCTCTCTGAAGCAGGACATGATGTTCAAATATTTGATTCTCGTCGATTTGCTGGTGGTAAAGTTGGTTCTTGGATTGATAAAGATGGAAATCATATTGAAATGGGACTTCATGTATTCTTTGGCTGCTACTATAATTTGTTTGGTATAATGAAAAGAATTGGTGCCTTACAAAACTTGCGTTTGAAAGAACATACTCATCAATTTGTTAACACTAATGGCCGATTAGGTGAGCTTGATTTCAGATTTGGTGGTATTGGAGCACCTTTTAATGGACTTGCAGCATTTGCACGTACTGAACAACTAGAAATTGGTGATAAAATTGCAAATGCAGTCGCTTTAGCAACTTCTCCAGTTGTACGAGCATTATTTGATTTCGATGGTGCACTTCAAGATATTCGTAATTTAGATAACATCTCATTCTCTGAATGGTTTATTGGTAAAGGTGGTTCTAGAGGATCTATTAATCGTATGTGGGATCCAATTGCCTATGCTTTAGGATTTCTTGATTGTGATAATACTTCAGCAAGATGTATGTTAACTATTTTCCAATTGTTTGCAGTAAGAACTGAAGCATCTATTTTACGTATGTTAGAAGGTTCACCAAATGAATATCTTCATAAACCAATTTTAAAATATTTAACTGATCGAAATGTTGAATTATTCTTAAATAAAAGAGTTTTAGAATTGAAATATGAAAAAGATGCGAATGGAAAACCTATTCGAGTGAATGGATTTGTTACAAGTGGAAGTGGTGGAAATGCACCACAAGAAGAACGTACATTTGATGTTGTCGTTGCAGCAACAGATGTTCCTGGAATTCAAAGACTATTACCACAAGATTTCCGCACTGCTTATAAATCATTTGATTCTATTTATAATTTAGATGCGGTTCCAGTCCAAACAGTTCAATTAAGATTTAATGGATGGGTGACAGAACTTGCAGATATGTCAAAATTAAAAGATATTAATAGCGATAAGAGTGATGGAAAAGCACCTGGTATTGATAATCTTCTTTATTCTGCTGATGCTGACTTTTCATGTTTTGCTGATTTGGCTTTAGTATCACCAGGCGATTACTATAAGCCTGGGGAAGGTTCATTATTACAATGTGTCTTAACTCCTGGTGATAAATGGATGCCAATATCAACTGAAAAAATTGCAATGGAAACTTTAGCACAAGTTAAAAAGCTATTTCCTTCAGCTAAAAACCTTGAATGCACTTGGTGGAATGTTGTGAAACTTGGTAAATCATTATATCGTGAAGGACCAGGCATGGATGTCTATCGTCCAAGTCAAGCTACACCTATTCCTAATTTCTTCTTGGCTGGTAGTTATACTTTCCAAGATTATATTGACTCTATGGAAGGTGCTACGAAGAGCGGTATGCTATGTGCTGATGAAATTCTCAGTCGAACGGATGCATTACAAGCATATAAAAGTGCTGCTTCAGGTACTGTGAAGAAGTTGAGTCAAACAAGTCCTTCAGATGCTACTGTTAATGATGAAGATTTAGTTGCTGCTCGTTAATATGATATTTATATATGATGTCAGAGAAAAGAGATCAGAGGAAATGATAATATTATATTTATTTTTATATTAATTATTTTAAGTAAATTTGATATATTTTTAAATATTGTGTTTTATTATTGTATTTATGAGTTTTATCTCTAGCAAATACCCTCCAAGTAAGTCAGGCATCGCGAGCAATTAAGAAATTTAGAGCTGTTGTCCACACTTTACCTCCATAACCAGCTTATTAATTCATTTTATTTTATAAAAATGATTGAGTAGTGGTTAACAATGCTTTATTTTTTGTAATCCATTCTAAATGTATTCTAAACTTTGTTTTTTTTTTGAAACAGTGAGCATCCTTCAACGTGTCCTCCACCCTAACCAAAGCCGAAAATTTACCGACCAGTCTATAACTCATAATTATATACTGTAGAACATGTGGGAAATAATTTATTTCATTTGTTTTAGAATATAAAAATTACGAAAAAGTTGGCATAAAAATATACCTGAGGTGGAGGTTGAGGATTTATTAAACAATTTTAAATTATAATTTATAAATATATTACTGTTTATACATTTATTAAAGAATGATACTATAAAAACATATGAAAAACATATTCAAATTCAATAAAAATAAAATAATTATTTTTTAAATTAAATTAAAATTTACTTACAACCAACAACATTTCATATTTCATTCAAAACATCTAACTAATAATAACAAATAATATTATAACTTATCGAATTATATTTTTATTCATTTTTTTTTCATTCTTAATAAATAGAACCATCAAATATATACAATATTTATAGTCTTGAACTCATACCCGAATCATATCCGTTATTTTAAAAAATTAAAATAAAAATTAGCAATATTTGGCATGGATATTATATTATTTTTATATTATTTTAATAAATATATTATTAATGATTATTTTCAATGATATATTTCATATTAGTTTAACATATTGTATTTAATAACCACTATGCTTAGTGATTTACATGTCAAAATATAATTAATATTTTTTTTAATTAAATAAATACTTCTTTTATTTCGTTTGAACTGGTATAGAAGCTTCCTGTACAGCTGTTTCTTATTATTTGAAAACGACGTTTTAAACCAAAAACGTCAGTAAACCGGCCTTTTACACCGTTTAACAGAAAACTACTACATCGCGGGTCAAATGGAATAGAGTAAATATAATTTTGCTTTAGATTATGATAATAATTTAGGATTTTTTTCTAAAGCAAAATTATAATCTATATTATCTGCATAATCATCAATAATTAATATATCATCATAATATTCATCAAGGATTATATTATCATTTTGATCATCAATCATGTGATTTGCGGACGGACTCTCATCTTGACTTTTTGATCCAATTTTATGAAAGAAACTTCGATAAGATGGAATTAAATTGTTACTGCTTTTTGATTTTTTTGTAATTTTATTATTATTATTATTATCATTATATTTATTATCTTTTCCATCATTATTATCCACATTATCTTTTATGATATCATTTGATAAATGATTATTCAAAATTAATTTTATATCATTATAAATAAATTCAATATCATTAGGTAATAATGTCTTCATATCATATATTTCAATTGCAGATTCAATTAATAATAAACATAATGAAAAGTATTTATTATCATAAGCAATATGAATTGGTGTTTTTCCGAAATAATTTGGACGTAATAAACCTTTCTTTTTTGTAATAATAAGTTCTAATCCTTTTGATTCACTTAAAATTTGATTTTTATTCCATTTATTGCGTTCAATAATAATACATTCTTTACAAATTTTGATATTATTTTTACTTGCAATCATATGAAAAATAGTATTCCCTTGTATATCAATATCAGATAATGACATACCAATTGATAGTAATTGTATTACAATATCATCATATCCTCCTTCTAATGCTAAATGAATCGCTTGTTTACCATTTATATCACATTGTGTTGGTATACAACGAAATAATGATAATCGATTAAAATAACCACCATCAAGTACATTTGTTCCATGTAACATATTACGACTTGATCGATTATTTCTTAAATGTGTTTGTAAAGCATAATCAACAAAAACACTTGATGTATTTGGTGTATTTGGATGTTGTTGGTTATGATTTGTTATTCCAATAGGAGTTGTAGGAGGATTAGTACCAGTAGTTGGATTTGGTAATTGTGTCATTGATAATATTGACTCATCAACTTGTGATGCTGATTTCACTAAACATAATAATTTACAAACGGCTGCAGTTGAACCAATTTCACTTGCATACATTAAAGGAGTATAACCTGTTTTAGAATTAATATATGCGACATTTGCATCCATCAATAATAATAAATCAATCATACTATCTCTTCCTTTCATACTACATGCTAATGACAAAGGAGTATGACCATTCACATCCTTCCATTCAACCAAAACAGACAAATCGGGACACCATTTCACACGATTTTCATTATTGATATTATTATTGTTATTATTATTATGATTTCTTCTTTCTTGACTACAATATTTCTTCAAAAATTTATATAAATATTCTAAACAAATATCAGAACCTCCAATAATCGCACAATGTAATGGAGATGTAGAATTAATTTTGATATTTTGAAATGCTAGATGACCTGCTTTTTCTAAAATTATTAATGTAGTTTGTTCATTTCCATTTAATAACGCAAAATCTAAAGCATTATAATTATTTGATGATCTTAATGATAATGATGAAGCAAGTGATTTTTTTCGTGCCAAACTTAGCAAAATATCTGATATAATATTTGATGAAGAACCCATTGCCAATATATGAAATTCACTTAATTCAATAGTATTATTATTTAATTTGATTGCATTTGAACCACATCTACTTAATGAAATAATACGAAATGAAAATTCTATTGTTACATTAGCGTATTTAATAGGATGAACAGAAGAAGCCATATAATCAATATTTTCCAATAAATTTTGATGATGATTAAATTTTTGTGTAGATTTCTTAGCTGTTTCTAACCAATTTTTAGATTGCTTTTCTATTGGTAATTCAATATTTGTATGCATTACTAATTTAGATTTAAATAACCAATCTTGCTTCATCAAATCATCGAAATTAATTGAATTATAACTTTTGTTTTCAATATCTTGTTGAATGCGAAACATATCAGCTAAAGTAATGAGTCGACAAGAAATTTTTCGTTTTTTTGATAGGTAAGTATGCATATAAAGAGTGAATTTTATTGGTGTTGGACCAAAATAATCTTCAAAATTCCAATCACTATTATTAATCTTTGAGACATTTTCAACAGCAAACTTAACTTTGTTGGAATTTTCTCTCTCACTTTCAAAAAAATTAAATGATTTTATTTGATTCTCTATTTCTATAGTGCAAGAATAATATTTAACAGGATCAAACATTGCTTGATATGAAGTTAATCTAGGAACATCAATGATTCGGTTAAGTCTGAAGCATAGCTTTTTCCCTTGCGACCCAACCAGTTTATCATATTCTTCAAATTCTCTATTATCAGCAGAAAGGCGCCTTCTTAAACTGCTCCTCAAAGGCTCCATAACATCCACGTTATTGAGATCATCAAACAGAAGAAAATCAGGATCAAAATAATCTAAATCATCCATTCTTAAGCTTTTTTATGTTGTAATTTTTTCGTTCTTCTTGAACTGAATTTATTATTTCAATTTTATGTCGATAAATTAATCAAAGAGAGTTGAATAGGGTATATAACCGAGAAAATTAGGAGGGGGGAGATATTTCTATATAATGAATGAATGAATAAATAAATTAATGATCATGTCTGGTACAATAACTTATTAAACTAAATATATTATATCCGATATAACGTAAACGACCTTTGCTTGTACGACGGGCTACATAATTTTCCTTTCTTTGGCCGAATTGGTTTTCTTGCTTTTGCTTGTTATTATTATTTTTGTTGAGTAACACACAAAATCCAAGGTCCAAGATGATTAGAGCATTAGCGCAATTAAAGTTAATACTTTAAATGTAAAACTTGTAAAGATCATCCAGATTGGCATGAGCGTCGACCATATGATCCCCAAGGTAGATTCAATTTCTCTATCATTCATTTCTCAACT
>VKHH01007164.1:0-12311 GCA_015144975.1 Epipyxis sp. PR26KG | reverse complement strand
TATACATAATATACATATATATTTTATAATAATCTTATTAAATAATATTATTATTCTTTTTAATCAATGCCAGCAAAGAAAAATTTTTTTAATTCAAGCTGCTTAATTTCAAAAAAAATATTATATTTATCTCTTCAGTATACAATCATATATTTCATGTGTTACTGTAATAATCAATAATTATTTTAATATTTATTTTTATTAAGAAATCCGATTAAGTTCTGCGAGTTCCATGTCTCAAGAAGAAACTCAAGTAGCTAATATTGCAAGTAAAAGCATCGCATTAGTAGTAGATGGCATATCATTGGAAGGCTTATGGGCATCCAGAGAATTAAAAACAAAGTTTATAAATTCTATTCAAAACATCACAACTGTTGTTGCATGTCGTGTGAGTCCATTACAAAAAGCTGCATTAGTACGAATGATAAAATCAGCTCCAGGCTCTCCCATAACATTAGCGATTGGAGATGGTGCGAATGATGTAGGTATGATACATGAAAGTCGAGTTGGCGTAGGAATCAGTGGTAAAGAAGGACGTCATGCTGCTAATTCTGCAGATTTCGCAATTTCAGAATTCAGATTTTTAATAGTATTATTATTTGAACATGGACGTTATAATTATATCAGATGTTCGAAACTTGTTTTATATTCATTCTTCAAAAACCTTGTTTTAGTTTCAATATTATTTTATTATTGTATCTATTCTGGTTTTTCTGGCACAGTTCCACTTGATACAATACTTTTCTCTGGTTATAATTTCTATCTTGGCTTACCTGTATTAGCATTAGGTGCATTAGATTTTGATATTCCACGTGAAGATATTTTGAAAGACCCTTACTTGTCTTATGCTACTGGTCGCTTAGGAGAGTTGTTAAATTTGTTTAACATGGCGAGATGGTGTTTATTTGCATTTGCTCAAGGTTTATTATTATATTGTGTTGGTATACGATTTATTGGAGGTGTGACAAATGTACAAGATGGAAATAATGGTATTGATTCTAGTATGGCCGGAGTAGGATTAAATGATATTAATATTGGAACTGATATTGGCATGTTTTCTGCTGGTTATTTGTTATATACTTGCTCTGTTGTTGCGATGCAATACAAAATAGTGATGATGACATATTCAAGAACAAGTATATTTTGGTTTCTTTGGGTATTATCATTTTTTGGATATTTCTTCTTTAGTTATTTATTCGGTTTGTCCTCTTCATTGGATTGGTTCAATGTGATACCACTTACCTTCGGTCAGCCGATATTTTGGTTAGCCCTTCTTCTGATCCCGGTGCTGTTGGCGATGAGTGATTATTTTGTTGACCAATTCTTCGTCTATGTGTTCCCATCATCTGATGATATATTAAGGAAGAAATTAAAAGCATTTAATTCTGTTCAAGGGTTTGAACAAGGGTAAATGATTATTATCATATTATGATGATGTTATCTACATGAATGAATACAAGAATCAATAATATTATTATTATTGATTTCATTATATGAAAATTATTATGATTGTATTTCTGATTTCTGAGTGTGTCTGTGTAGAAGAGTGGAGGGTTTCTAGCACATGTTTGTTCTTCAAAATATGAAAAGCTTGTGAGTAACAAGTCCTTCTATGATTGATACCCCCCGCGGTGACATTCCACTCACTATTTCATATGATGTTTATGTTATTGTGAATGAATGGATAATCGATTATTTATTGTTATTATTTATTATTATTATTTGTCATAGAGGATTAGCTGGTCTCATCAATAATAATAATAAAGATCAAGTCAAGCAAAGGTCATCTAAAGTCTCTTCACCATCATCATTCGAATTTGATCAAAAATAATAATCATATAAAACAGCAGCGCACGACTTAATGCAATCTACATCTCTCATATCATATTAATTATCATAATTTTGAAAATATTTAAAATAAATTTTTACTTCATTTCATGTGAACCCCCTTCATATTCATGTTAAAATAATAATCATATTTTTATTATGAAAATGCCATTTGAATTGCAATAATGTGTTGTTCCAAAAAGACTTGTTAATATTGAATTAATTAATTAATCATTGGATGAATGGAAGGAAAATAATCATAAGTTCTATACCCGTTACCCGTACACACCTGACAGCATATTGCATATTTATTAGGCTAATATTATAGTATAAGAAAAAAAAAAGATTATTTTATGAATTTTATGTTTTGAATAAATAATTCATTCATTTTTAATTAACTATATGATATGCATTATATTTTACAGTTAACAATGATATCATCTCACTTCTGCTTCTGATCTAAATTCATCCGATACTTCCTTTACCTTAAATTGATAGAATTTCATTTGATGATTTATCATTTATTTAAGAGTCACTGCAGAGGCCACACATCATTCTGATCTATAATTGTGAGAGGAGATGTTTGATATCAATAATAGGCTCAATCCATGCTCACAAAAAAACTCGAGTTACTACCAGACTCGATTCGACTCGATTCTTTTTGCAATTATTGTTTTGATTCCAACTCGAGTTTCGAGTAATCTCAACTATATTTTTTCTGAAGTTACTCAAGTTCATTATCAACTCGAGTTGACTGACTCAAGGATTATTACTTTTTTTAGTTTCAACTCGAGTCTGACAGTAGTATAATAGTTATGTATAAAAGAATGGATGAATATGATTTTTCGTTTTCTATATGAAACATATTCATCCATTAATCAAGACTTTCATAGGTCGTGGCGGCAACACTATGGCAGTAAACTCGAGTTGACCCACTCACCAACTTCCCCCCTCCTGCAACTCGAGTCACAGCATTATTTTGAGTATGATAAATGTAACCAACGGTACTGTCGTATGGGCCTGATGCATCATATAATTATCATACAATTTCTGTTCCGCTTGAACGAATATTAAGATGTTTTATTAAGATATATCTTATTCTAGAACTGCAAAAACTAGCCTTGAGTGGACCAGTTAACAAGAAAGTTTTAGCCGGAAACGCTGTTCTCGAATAACAAATTACTCTCTACATTCATCTCTACATTTGATCAAACGGAATAGAGAAAACAAAAAAGAAACAAAAATAATAATATACTGGAAATACGTTCATTAATTTAAATAATAATAAAAAATATATATAATCGGAGGGAAAATCTGATATTCTGCCATATAACCTCTACCGAATCCGTGTGTATCACCTGATATGACGTGTAAGGCATTATGATCATAATGTGAAATTAATATCTTCATCATCTTTCACATTAATAGACTGATAACCATGATAATCATGACGACGATCAAGCACTTTGATATTATTAATATAATTTTTATTATTATTATTGTTATTATTATTATTTGATTGGTTTGGAAGGTATTTTTTCAATGAAATAATGGATGAAAACTTTCGATTATCCTGTTTGCTATCATGATTTATAATGTGTTGTTTTTGATAAATCATACCAAGTGAAAATGAAATAAAAATTATCATAATACTACCAATGATCATAATAATAGTATTCAAATTCATCAAAAATATATTATTATTTTCAGTTATTTGAGGTGAAAATAAAATCCCATTTTTATCTGGTTTTTCATTAAAATAACCGACTGCTTCAAGCCACCATTTCGGATAAAATATTCGAGTGAATTTAATGGTAGCATCTTCGCTCAGTGATGATTCTTGGATGATGTAACCGTCTCGGAATCTTGTCAATAACACTGGGAATAAATCAGCAGCATATGATGACACTCGCTCCCCTAACAATGATTCAATGATTATATGAATATAAAATAATAATATATATAATTTTTTTTTGAAATTAAGCAGCTTGAATTAAAAAAATTGTTTTTTGCTGGCATTGATTAAAAAGAATAATAATATTATTTAATAAGATTATTATAAAATATATGTATAATAATAATATTAATATTAATAATAATAATGATAATAATATAAATAAATGAAATAATCAAGTTTTCTTTTTAATAATTAATTTTTAATATATATTATTATATATATTATTATACCTTGTTCGATCGTAAATTCTGTCAATAATTTCTTGACATGTGATCTCACAGAAGAGGCGGAAGATGTAGAAGAAGATGAGGAAGATAACAACAAGCTGTCATCCATTTGTTTGATAATATTCGATTCTAATTCATGCACTAATTTCGTGAATTCTTTGTCGAATTTTGATTGCATAATGCGGATAGGCTGCATGGCATACATGTAAAACCTTGCCGCATAATTCCCTAAAACACAAAAATTCCACCACGCTGAGCTTGAAGTGTATCTCTAAAATAACAGATAATATGGTATGAGCATTATTAAGAATTTTCATGATAATAATCGGATTCGAGGCATGATTTGGATAACTCCAATGATACTTTCGAAATAATATGTTGATAAATAATATCGATCTTTGAGTGGAAAGGTATTATTTATATGATAATAAATGACTCATAACATCAAAAGAAGATGATAGAAGGAATGGAGAGACGTCACACAGGCTAATCATTAATGAAAGGAATAGTGAGATCGAGTAAATTTACTCATCAGTCATACGCCTTATAATTATATGATGTATGATACGACGGACAAGGGATATAGTTTATGCAATATTTTTAAAACGTGATGCCTGGGATGCTTACATGCAGGGACCCTCTGATCCAGGATGGAGGTAGGGCATCTGCTGACACATACATCGGGGTGTAAACAGAAGAATCAGGTGCATATTGCGACATCCAAAGCAATGCCAGTTCATTGGGGACATTTCTTCTTGATTGGGTGACAAACGAGTAGCTTGTTCGAAATAATGATATAGCACGAGGAAATTCTCCTATTGTAAAATACATGTGATGAATTGATTATAACAAAATAAATGATATTAAAGATCAATATGATCCTTTTTTAAGTGAGCAAAATTCTATGAGATGAATCGTAATAGTAATAGTATGAAAGGAGCTACATAAAGCATTACTGCTGATGATAGGGCTTGTGACATTTATGGTTATACCTTCCATCGCATCCCATACTGTCATGTTACCATTTCCCCAGACATCAAATCGATTTGGATCATGATATGGACCAGCAGCTAGTCCTTCAGTTAAGCTGATTGGTGTACCTAAAGTGTACAATTAACAGCTTCACAGAATGTATGAAGGGGTTCCATAAAAGTGACTGTATTACCTTCATAATGATCACGCAACATTCTCATCACATCAGATGCTGCTAGCAGTCCCTCTGGCCTCGTTACCTTCACACTAAACGGATATACATCTGCCAATGGATCAGATTCAACTGGAAGATTCAAATCAGGTGCTGCTAATGATAACACTCTCCATACTCGTCTGTTGGAATAATTTGGATGATATCGCTCAGGAGCATACGTCTAATATACATGCATATAATAATCAATATGGGTCGATGTGAATGAGGATGATATAACTAAGATTAAGTGCAATCTGATTTATAAAACAACACGAATAAATCATACACTTGACGAATTAATCAGAGACAAAAAGCAATCAAATTCAAGGAGCAAAATAAAGTTCATCTTGATGATATATTTTTGGATGATAGTTTTGATCGCTTGCCTTTAAGAAATTAAGATTACCCATGGACGGATTCCACCATCCGAGCTTTTCAGCAACCGACCATAAATTAGATGAGTACAAGAAGTCAGGTGAATCCTTCATCACCTCTGTAGAAGAGAACATAATAATACTTTATCACTTTACTGCATTATAATAATTATTATTTTTTAAAATTATCATTATTATTGTTACTAAAATCATTATAAGTTCTCTTCTTCTTCTTATCATCATTATTATTACTATTTTTACAACCTCGAATAATAAATGTGTTGGCAACAACGCTAATATGATCATCTGGTACTCGCTGTGCAACCCAAATCGCTGATGCTCCAGTATCATCCGGAATAATATGAAATACCCATGCTTCGTTAGGATCAGTGACTGTCAGAGCCTCACCTCCTTCTCCCATCGCATATGCCTCACCATACTTTGATGTATCCCATTCTGCACTATAATAACCATATTTCATCGCTAAATCGCCCATCATAAGGATGGCTTCTTTCGCTGTTTTACATCTCTCTAATGCTATCTATGATTGGAAAAGAAGAAAAATATCATATGGTTTGAAGTTTATAACACCACATTTATCGTTGAACCTAACCTGAGAGAGTTCGCTAACTTCTAAGAGTGCTTTTCCATTCCCACTCGGACCTATTGGGGCAGCAAAGAACTTGGCAGCGCAAGTACTTTCACCGATAGCAACTTGAAACTCATTCATAATACCGTAACCGCCTATAACATCATGTAAATTAAGTTAATCATTATTATTATTTCATTGGCTAAGATGAACAACAACTATGAATCTCACAATGGAATTGAAGCACTTAATAAAACTTAATAATAGGAAAACTGAAAAATATAACTATACAAATGAATTGTTATTTGCTAGCTGCTGTATAAACTAGGCTTCAAGATTTCCAATAAAACATTTTATTTTAAAGCAATAATAGATTTCGGGCTTAAGTATTTTATTACGATACACACTGCACAATTCTTTAAATTAGTACTAACATTAAATCTACTACGGAGACTCAAACAGTCACAGTATTTATTTCGAACCTTCAATCAACTGATATGTATGAGCTACTTCCGGTATATATCCTAATATTTCTCCTTTCATCGACGACCATATTTCTTTTTGAGGCAATCTTTCTAAGTTTGAAGCGGACCAAGTCTTTCCACGATCTTCTCGCACCTATAGCAAATTTTACAGTAAACTAAAATGATACTGTACAATAATATTTTAGCAGTTCTTTGTTTTTGTATCGTAACCTGTCTTGGATATGCTCCCGTTATCAAATAAATTGGTCTCATTGCATTTTTTGAATGGTCTTTAGCTGGGACAAGATTAATACGCCAATCACATTCAGCACAGTCGGAATTATGTGAATTTAAAGCACTTCCATCAATAGTTGCTTTTTTACCGACTATAATTGCGGTACATTTGTCTCGATCAGGGAGTGATTGTGGTTGCGGCAAATTGACTCTTTCAGTCAAAGATTGAATGTAATCAAACAGAAATAACATGAAAATTGCTATAGCTGCACAAAATTGGATTTTCATCTTTGTGAGTGAGGTTCTTATTTATTTTAAAATCACTGTGTAATTATGATCCAGAATTATCGTGAATGAATGAATTAATAGGAATTAACTGAGCAAATCAAACCCAACTAAACAAGAGGAACAAATGAAAACATGAAAACATGATCAATTCCAATTGTATCATTATTTGTTGATGAATGAACGAAAAGTATCTTTTAATAAATAAATAAGGATAAATATTTATGTTCATTAGTATAATCGAATACTCAAATTTAATAATATAATGAAGTAAGATTCATTCTATTTATTAGAAAAAATCTACAGAGTTTTCAATTAATTAATTAATTTAATCTATTTTTACCGGTAGCAGCGCTGTTTTTTTATTAGTTGTTGTTCTGAACAATATACAATACCGGTACGGTAAAAAGATAAAAAGTAGTTTACTTTATATACTATACCACGAAGTTTCATTGTTACCACGAAACTTTGGGGAAATGCTCTCGATTGCATCACGAATAATTCGATATAATGGTCTTACAAGCAGTGGAAAAAAATTCACAGCAAAACCTTCACGACATTTCCATCAATCAATAAAAGTAGCTTCAAACTTTCACCCTATTGCCCAGGTTAATAGCATCTGCATTCTGTATATACTGCATTTTTTTAAGTTATGATTGAATCAATATAGTACTGTAAATTGATACATATTGTCCAACATTATTTTTTAATTACAGCATCGCGACACTGATGACAATACATTAGAGACTTACTTTGATTTTACTCCAGAAAATTATAAAAGGGTAAAATAATATAATATTTTAGTTTTTGATATTTTTCTTGTTGTTTTGTGACATCAATCAAATAATAATTTGTCCGATCATGTTCAACAGGTTGAATTGATAGTGGGAAGATATCCAGAAAATTATAGACAAGCTGGAATTATTCCTATGCTTGATCTTGCACAGAGACAATGTGGTGGATGGTTACCATTATCTGCAATGAGAAAGGTTATTATTTTCTGTTCTTCAATGTGTATGTCGATGACGCTTTTGATTTTCCATTTTGACATAACTTTTTTTTTTATTTGTTTTCAGGTTGCAAATGTCTTAGAAGTATCTGAAATAAGTGTGTTTGAAGTTGCTACTTTCTACACAATGTTCAATCGAACTAAAGTAGGAAAATACTTCATTCAGGTAATATAATAATCTCATTATTTTCAACATATAAAAATAAACAAAACAGAACAATTATATTAATATTATTATTAATTATATTAATTGATTATTTATCTCTGAATAGTTGTGTGGGACTACTCCTTGCATGGTATGTGGATCAGAAGATATCAAAAAGACCATCGAAGATCATCTGCACATCAAAGAAGGGGAAACAACACCTGATGGGTTGTTCACTTTGAGAGAAGTAGAGTGCTTAGGTTCATGTGCAAACGCTCCAATGATTCAAGTAAATAGATAATATCATTTTGAATTTCATTTAGTTCTTACAAACCTATTATTTCAATGCTTATTTAGTTAAATGATGATTATTATGAATGCCTCACACCTGCTACTACAATCGAGTTATTAGAAGCTTGTAAAGCGAATAAGGCTCCTAAGATGGGTCGTTGGGGGTCTTTGCCAATGAATGGACAAGTCAGCTGTGAGGGACCTTTAGGAAAGACTTCATTGTTTGAGCCAATTGCATCTGACCCAGCAGCTCACTTCAGAACAGATATCGATATGTCTGTTGTTAAGGCAAGTATTATGTTAACAGGAGATTGTCTATATTATAATCAATTATTTTTGTTTATTTTAATTATTTTAATAATTATAAATAATGATTGTTATTCTCTCTGATGTTAACTAATAATGATATTTATTATAATTATGATAGGTGGATCCAAAAGATGTAAAAAAGCAGATGAATTATTAAGAGGACTTGGATTGTTTTGGTCGATTATTTAGTTTTGGTATTATTATGTTAAATGTAATTAATGTTTTATGATTTTTAATGTTTTTTATCATAAATAATTATCTTATTGAAGAGTTTACTGTGTAACCCTGTCTAGATATGAGATGACTAAATCTTCAAATATTAATCATGGGGAAGTTTCTAATACTAATAAAAAATTAACAATTGTTATGACACAATATGATTCCTGGGATAAATTGAGCAAATAATGTCCCTTCGCTTTTGTCTTCAATTTATCAACAATGCCGGTCAGATACTACAGTTTCGATGAAAGTAACACACACCAACAAAATAAAAACTATTCACAAAATATTCACAATTATACAATATGATAATAGTCTCTTGTCATAATACACAAATGAACAAAAAAATGAAAATATTATTTTTTATTTTATCATCCAATCACATCGTATCGTATCTCAGTCTCAACCAAACACATCATATTCTGATGATTTCGTAGTTGTTCTACTCATCCTATAGCCATACACATCTCCTTCATCGTCCATATCATCATTGAAGTATAATGATCCTAAACCAAGATTATCAGCATAGATATTTGGTCGATGAATGACAGGCGATATAACTTGCTCGTTTGATTTGTTTTTGTTTGTTCTTGGTATGGCAATATGAGGGGAATCCGCAGTACTACTCACCGGTAATATTAATGATTCCCTCAAGACTTTACCAGTTCCAACAGCTCGTTGGATTGCATCACTGAGGCCCGTGTCTGCACTGAATACTGACATTATTTCATCTTTACTGTCAGCTATTGATAATTGATGTTGTGAGCCATTGGAGTTCATCAAGAAACTATCACCTCCAACGTTAGACAAACGAGCAACTCCTGTACGATAATAATAACAATAATAAGTAACTTATAACTAATTTTTTGTGAGTTTTCAATTAAAAATTAATTATTATATGATACTGTTATTCTATTATTTATTAGTGAGAGTGTATAATTAGGATGGTAACAGCACTATACCTGCTTGGTTTTTATCAGCTAAAAATGAACTTTGAAAGATTTTCTGTGCTCGATTTGACTGATATTGCATTAAGAAATCTAAATTATCTCTCATTCGTATGATGCGAGAGAACATGCCACCTAATTCATCATCTTCTTCGTTTAATGGCTCACCCATACCACTCATATTACCAGCATTCGGATAAATCGATCGTAATCTTAATAATGCATCACGCCACGACTTGCCACCATTCATATTCGCATCAATTGTTGTCAAAGCAGGTGGCAAGTTAGGAGCTGCATTTGTCATAATCGATAATTCCTTTGTCATAGTGGGCCTTGTTGCGGTTGAATTGGGCCCTATTATTATATGAAAAATCATAATATTATCAGAATATTTATTTTGTTATTGTCAATATTATCATAATCATATATTATTTTACCATCATTTTCATTCAAATTCATATAATTTTCATGGTTATATCCTTGCTCTTCCCTCATATCATCTTTAGCAGGACCATACAAGAGATACTTCGTCCAGTCGCGCCGATCAACTGATGAAAACCCTGAAGTATCTCCTAATATCATAAAAACAAATCCAAAATAATAATTATTATTATAAAAGAAATTATCTGTATCTTGTTCAGAATTCGAAAATAAGTATAATAATTATGATCATAAAACATATTTATAATTAATATTGTTTTTATAAGCTACTCCATAACGGAAAATGTTATATTATATGTTTATTATAATAAGTATTCATCATTCACATATAAATAAAACGAATTCGAATAATATTTATTTTGTTGAGATGAGGTAAGTTAATCATCATCTGATCATAGAATACAACTAAAAACAATTATTAATGTATAAGATGATTTTTAAAGTTTCAACTTCGACCTTCCATTTAACTCAATATCATCATACACGGTACTAATAATATTGAATTGGACAATAGAGAGCACAGTGCGTTACTAATATTTATCGTATTTCCATCTGATCGAAAAAAACGTTCATACTCTCCTTCAGTTTTCGAACTGTAGACTCTAACTGACTGCTGGTTGAAGACTCTACAACTCGCGTTTTGTCGACTCCAACTTCAACACACGCTGACTCCACACACTGCTACTGTATGCAGTAACTTTTGATAGAATTTTTATTATTGATAACATATCATATCAATACGAACAAGATGTTGACACAATTCAATTGTTCTAGTTATTTAACAAGCTATAAAATAGACGTTGGAGTCAGCAACCAGCCAGTTGGAGTCCATAGTTCGAAAACTAGAGAGAGTAAGAACGCTTTTTTCCTGATGGAGGGAAGTATGTGTTATGCTATGAACAAGCTCATGCTCGAAACAGAAAAACAAACTAAACTGTTGAGTATCTTCAGTTAAGTGCATGTGCATAGTCAATAATTATTTGAAATATTAGCTTGATTTTTTATCCAATCTGATTTTATCCATTATAATACTGTAATTATTGTCTTTACAATTATTGTTATAACAATGCTAATAAAACAACAATTATTATAATAAGATATTATAATAAGAATAAGCACCTGTTTCCAAAAAATCAATGATTGCAATAAGGATCTTCGCTGCTGAATATATTTCACGTGATATATGATTACCCCATGATGTTGGTTGATTATTCACATTACGGAATATTTCAGATGATTCACTGGATCTGGTTAGTATTGGTATGAGATGACCCTGGGATAGAATATCCAAGCTGTCAGAGGATGAGATCAACGAGACCGGTGCAATTTGCTCATTACTTGTTGGAAGAATTGCTGGACGATTGCTGAGTTTGATGTTACCATCATTATCATATTGCAACCACTCGACATTGAAATCATTCTCTGCAGCATTAGTACCAGTCATGGTGTTCGTGTTTTCTGCCATTGTTGATAAGTCTTCTTTGAGTGAGTCGGAGAAGATGTTGTCCGCTAAATAATAAAACAAAAATGATAATAAAATGATGGGAGATATGTGATAAATAATTATGAGTATTATGATATGGTGATGGCTACAGTGACAGTCATGGAGTGGTAGATATACAATATTACAATATAAAAGCCATCCTTTGTTTGAAAAGGAACAATCGTTCGTTTAATAATATATTCATTTTAAAAAGTAAGCAGTTTAATTTTTAAAACTTGTTTTTGTTTAATATATAATAATAATAATAATAATAATAATAATAATAATAATAATAATAATAATAATAATAATAATAATAATAAT
>VKHH01007163.1:0-12314 GCA_015144975.1 Epipyxis sp. PR26KG | reverse complement strand
ATATGGCATAAAAACAACCCATGTCGGAATCGCTGATTACGACATCAATATTCATGAAATTGATGCAAAATAATTTACTCCACCATTATGAACAACTTAAAATACTAAGCTTAGTGGTTATTTTCATCTTTGGGCGATTATTACATGAAGATTTAGCTCATATCTGACCAATAATAATTGGATATTCGCACCCTTCCATTATGCTACAATCTACACGGATATTTAGCTTCCTTTTGAGGTTTTTGATCTTATAACCAATATTTACTATATTTGAAATGAATTTGGTTTGTATCTATCTGTATAAAGTTGCTGAGTTCTTCATACATTTTTTTGCATGATCATTTACACAGGTTATGCAATACAATATTTGAGGTGTTATTCTTCTGGCAACTAAATATGATATATACTGCACAACTTGATTTAAATTAAGAATGGTTTTTGTTAGCTTAACATAATAGATACATATTTCTGTATTTATATTCCAATTATTCATAATATTTTTCTGATATTGCTATTTTTGATACATTCGATCATGACTACTGTCTAAACAATTTCGGTTATATTTTGAATAATAATTATTGTAAATATACGAAGTAAATCTCGTAAAATTAGTGCAAATGGCCTAATCAACTAGTTATTATTGGTACATCATTGGTACCATTATTTTGTTTAAAATCGGTTGATATTTGCCTCTTGGAGTTGCACGCTCATATATTATGTATATGATCTATGTTTCGCACAACTTTGCACTTTTGGTTAACAGTCAATATTGAATACTGTGCATTGAAACGTTATAAGTGACTAATTATGCTCCATTTCTGTAATATTTTATACTTAATTGGTCTTCAGACTCATTTTTTATCGATATAAAGAACTTCAAAGTCACCGCTTTCTGAAGCATTTTTTATGTTAAAATTGATAATAAACGTGGTTTATATATGTATTTTTTCACCAACCCATCATTTAAAGGATGATATATGGCCGTGGTGTGTTTATGAAAACTGTTTTTCAATTTTTCTTTCTGTGACTTCATTTTAAGTGCTTTCGAAACATGAATCCCCTTGCTGAATAAATTTTTACTTCTATTTGTTGAATAATTTGGAGTAAATGAGGTGCCTTCCAGTCACTTTGTTGAGTTATTAATCAAGCTCTATAGCTGATGAAAAGGGTGATATGAAGAGCTTATGATTGGCTGACAGGTGATCATAAATAATTATAGTTCAGTAGTTATGAGTTGTTAAATTTGGGATAATAATTCGACCAAAAACAGGTTATTGAGAGACAAAATTTTGCAATTTTCAAAATTTTATCAATTTTACCGCCTGTAATTGTTGTTTATGGAGTTTCTCAACATATGATACCATTACTTCAGTCCAACTCATTTTGGTTCAAAAGATTTTTAAAAAAACCACCGAAAAGCATTTTAGACCCCCATATGGGTTTTTTACTGCCGGCCGGAAAGGGTTAAATAGGATTTTTATTAGGTGTATTTCTGTAAGACTGTAAGATATTGAGAGAAACTTCATCAAATCCTCTTCCAAATCGATGTGAGATTTAACGCATATGGCTTATAAACATGATCCAAACTGATTTCACGATGTTTGAGCTGATCAATACTTCTATTCTTCGTTTTCTATGATATGACCGAAAATTAGCGTTTTGCAGAACAAATGAAAACCAATCTGACTATTGATTCAAGCAAGTCTACTACCACTACTCAATCTTAAAATCGTGTTAAGTAGTATGCTTTTAGATATTTATTGGATTGATTTTATTTGCTGTTTTTTGGGCTGGGATGTACCAGGGATGATGAAGTAGTCAAATAAAGACATTTAAAGAAGAAGCCAATCAATTAAGTGTAATTAACATAATACAAATCATTACGATTAATACAAATCATTAAGCATCAACACTGTTATAGTCTTCATCATCATCACTCATGTTGTGATATTTATGTTGGGATGACTTTGGGATTTCCGGGGGATGATGATTGGGATGAACGTCATCATCCCCCCAGGGGGGATGATGACGAAAGAATCGCAGAACGAAAGATATCAAGACAGTGATGTTTAAGTGATGCAAATAAAAAATTGCTAATGTAAATTATGAATTTTTGATTATTGACAAGTTTCTAGCCGTTTCTAAAGTTATTTCATTTAATGATTAATTTCATTTAATTATTAATTATTCAGTTGTAGAATTTGAACAAGATTCATAATAAAATCCAAAGTCAGTATGTCCTTAAGCATCCAATCTATCGGTGTCAAGAAAAAATCATCATTTGGATGTGAATGAGGCTCAAAAAGTAATTTGTTGTGAAAATGATGATGCATCAGATTTTCCGAAACTGCACAATATTTTTCAGTTATTTTTTTAAGATTACACATAACTCATTCAATTTTAACAATTATTACAAATCCTTTCATTTCCCACGAACAAAACTTATACTTTATCTGTTATTAACAGGGATTCTTGTAAGTAAAACTTTTCTCACTCAAACAACAACTGGACAAATATATCCGAACAGAGTGGTATGTTGAGGAAAAAGAAAAACCTCTAACTTATCGTAACAAATGATTCTCTAGTTGAGTTGGCAAAGGTAATAAAATAAAAGTTTACCAATGATCAGAGCTATGTAATCATTCTTCAACATCAAATCAGCATGAATCGTATCTTCGAATCGGTAACAATTATCTGTTAAGAAAAATAAATAAGACAAAATAGTAAAAAGTAAAAAAACAGAAAAGTTCTTCTACCAACTACTACTGATAGTCAATAATATAATAATATTGTATCATCACCTTTTTGTTTAATCATCTTTTTTATAAATTCGTTCTTAGCATATGTTGATAATTTAATTAGTTTAAATGGAGCAATAATCTCGATTTCATTTGATCTTTTTTCCTTTCTTTTCATTTTCTTTTCATTGGTCATTTTGATAATTGAAAACTCTTTCATAAATCTCATGTTCATCTGATGTAAGTCTGAATCGAGACAGAATGAATATCTAACATTATCATAATGAAAGTTTCCCTTCATATACCGACAATCATTTCTCTGTTCAAGATTAAAAATTAATTTCTGTCTCCAATCAGCTCCTTGATGGTTTTTGTTATTATATTTAATGTTGTCGATATCAGCATTATTATTGTATTCAACAAAATCAAATATTGTTTTTGAGCCTACTTGTAGCACTTGCGATGAGAAATCATATAAAGCAGCTACAGCATAAGCTGGAATATCAACTTTTAATTCATCATTAAAATATGAACATGTCCTACTAACATCTCCGTGCAATTTGAGTTTAACTAGAATTGATATCACAACGATCTGAACAGATAGTAGATCTGTCAGCATTTTAATCAAGTTTGGATGTTTATAGAAGTAAACTGCCTGATAGGAATCATTCGTCAATAGTTCTTGTAAAGATAACTCATTGGTGAAGTTTTCAGCAAGTAATTGTGTGCAACCATATTCAGGCGCTTGGTTAATACCAATAATAACAAGCGACTCGAAAAATAATGAATAAATAGTAGGCTTCTTCGCATTTTTAATCATATCTGGATGATAGGATCCTTTTCTTGGAAACGGTAAACGATTAATGCTGTTTATAGTGATCATTATTTTTATCAAATCACTAATGATGACTGGTTTGTTGATACTATTATTGGTTGATTCGATTAAATAATCATTTGTAGCTTCAGCAGCAATGGAATCACTATTATCAGAATAAATCCTTGTATAATTATAATTATTAGGTTTGATACCATCATTACAAATAGAACTATTACTATTAACATTGAATGGAGCATCGCTTTTCCCATCAATAATATGATTTAAGTTATTTTTCTCTTCGATTAATTGATTAGAGTAATTTATATTCGAAGCATTTCTATTGTTTTGTGCAATGATTCGAGAATATATGATTCCAGCTGTCAAATAAGCCAAATAATCTCTTCTTGACATACAATGCACAGGTATATTCTTACCAATACTGCTTGCATTAATATCTCTCATAAACTCTGAGCACCAATCTGAGGAAAAGTACAACATTCTAAAAACATTCATAACACATAATTCAATAAGAAAAAGAAAGGTTAACTTATTAGTTCATATATCAACTTACCTTTGTAGTCAATTTCATCTTCGAATGGATAATCGTCATTCATCATATTCATGTGAACTAATTTATTATAATAATAAGCATTATCGATATTCCCTAGATGGTTGTTAAAATTCTTTATCTCTAACATCTCACGAGCAAAGTCCATCAGACCATACAATGCAAATAATGGAACATTTATTTCATATTCATCCATAACGTGATTACGAAGTTGACTAATCTCATCATAGCTCATAGAAATATCATTATTCCCTTTTAACTCATCCTTATTATCT
Organism: Epipyxis sp. PR26KG; assembly: GCA_015144975.1. Classification (NCBI taxonomy): domain Eukaryota; class Chrysophyceae; order Chromulinales; family Dinobryaceae; genus Epipyxis; species Epipyxis sp. PR26KG. The sequence continues at coordinate 7,916 of VKHH01007163.1, read as the reverse complement.
TCTTGGATAAGAGCACACAAGTTAAGCAAACAAGATAATGTGCATAACATAGCAATAACCAGTGGGGCCTGTCGATTCACAGTATTATGAAAATTATCATTAAATAATACAATAAATCCATTCTTATAATCATTATCACTAAACAAGCTCATCAGATTGTTGGGAGTAATTGTGTTTGTACTTATTTTGGTAATAGTATCAAGCAGCGAATGAGGCATCGCATATCCTATGATCGATAAACGACTGAAAAAGAAATGATGGAGTAAATTTGAAAATGAATCATTCGATAAAATCATTTCATCACCGAAGATATAACGAGAATCTTCTAAATAATCAGACAAATCCAATGATCATTTTCAAACTCACTAAGAGAAGATTTGAAAACAATAACTGATTCTCTTTGAGAAGGATGATCGAATATCATTTTCAAACTCACTAAGAGAAGATTTGAAAACATTAACTGATTCTCTTTGAGAAATCTGCTGATGAGACCAAAAAAACGTCTCGACACTGCTGGTTCGCTGTTTGTTCCCGTGTTTGATCCGGATTTGGAAGTCTCATTATTCTTTCTTTTTTTTAAATGGAAAAACTTTCTTAAAGAGGAACAATTACAAACAATTCAAGTCTTCTATCAAACAATATATTGAAACGCCGAGAAAAGGGGTATCAAAGTGGCGCTCTTCAACAAATAGCTTGTCCAACCGAAATGATGCATTTGACCAAGAACTGGAACGTCATCTTGAAAATGAGAACCAGGCTTACCATTTTCCAAGCTTTCTTTTTTGTCTTTTGGTTCCTAAATTTTCTTTTCTTTTTTTTTTTTGGGGGGGGGGGATAAATTATTGTTGATTGTTGGTTTATTCTTAACTTATTGCTATTTAAGAGCGAAGTGATAGGAACATCATCAAATTTGTGGAATAAGTTACTATTTTCGAACAGTCCAATTTTTTTTATGACCAGTTGTTTTTTAGGATAAAGATTTTCATTTATGGTTTCATCATAGCATCGATATGAATAAACTCCATTTGAACGATTGTTAATGTGATCAAGTATTTTATATGCTGTCAAAAATGCGATGTAATCTTCAAACGGCATGAAATCAAACAATCAAACTTTTGCATGAAAAGTATACCTCTTTAATAAATAAATAAAAAATAAATTTTGATTTAAACGTAAAATATTAACTGAAGAATGGATTTTCACCAGTAAAATTCTTCATAATATAATATCTAAAATAATGAAGAGCAGATAATAAATCATCTTCTGTTGCATATTTCATAGCGGCGGTATTCAGCTCAGATGGGGGGATTCTTTGCAAATCATTTCATATATTCTATTAAACTTAAAATTTCCAATCATATAACAAGACCTAATAATAACCTCCTCCTTATTATGATTGAAAAAGTCTAAAATTAACTTCACATGTGGTTTTGAACGGATCGTAGGGGTTTCTTTTATCATTGGTTGTAAAGATTTCAGGTCATATTGATCAATGCCAATTATGCCATCAAAAATGGTTTATTCCTTTAATAATAACTTTTCTTTTGCATATTTAATAAGTAACTCTAACGCGACTATTGGTAAATCTAAATTATAGCGACTCCTAATAAGATTGGATTGAATAATACCTGGATCTAACTCACAAAATTTCTTCGCGTTATTCCCATTTATATCGTCCGTTGAAAAGTTGACTTCATCATTATTATTAAAGCGAATAAATCGGTATAATCATCAATCAGGTTGAATTGGAGTTGAGATTTACCGAACACTTGAATTTGAGTGAATATATCAACATCACAGCAATTATCATAATAATAAGGCAAGCAAAACAAGCTTTTGTTAACCAATACTTCATGAACAAATAGAATTTTCCTCATCATTACAATATATTGCTGCAAGAATATCGATTGAATTTGTTTTAAATCGATATCATACATAGATGATTTTTCTGGAAAAATTACTTTAGTCTCCGCTGAAGCAATTCGACTAGTTGGATCAATGAATGACGATTCATTCAGCTGATTATTGAAGCCGTTTTCTTCTTCAAACTTAACAATTCGAAAATAAATTATTTCTGCAGTTAATAATGCTAACATACTTTTGTTTGAAATTGTAGAATATTTCTTTGAATCAATGAACAAAAAGTATTCATGATTCATAATTTCATCAAAAGCTGCAGTATAATTGAAATTTCCTCATATAATATCATTCTCATCGATTTCAAAATTGTTTATATCTTGAAGAATGCTATTTTTGTGATAATAAAATGGATTAATTTGAGGGAATTCAATATTTTTGAATTTATCAAACGAAGTATCTTCATAAATACCGCAAACATCAGTTGCTAACATTATAATAGATTCCAAAGCATAAATAGGAATATTAACAATATTCATGAGCCGTAACATTTTTTAGCGTGCTAGCACTAACATTTATGGATGTATTATCGATACCTTTGAATAAATATGGCAAAATTGCTATAAATGCCACAGCTGCATAACGTATTTGCATCGCAGATTTCGACGTATAATAGACAACTTCACCCTCATCTTCACACAAATATTGACTTATATCATTAGGAGACATCGAACTCAATTCTATTATTATAACAGCTGAAATGTGGCCATGTGTGTCTTGATGAACGATGTTGCACAAATAATTATGATACAGTTCTTTTTCAAACGTATTTATTTGACTTAGAGACGTGAAAAATGTTGCATATAAACTATCGATATCTGGAATTCCCGACAAGGAGAGATTGTTTTCTATAATAAACATGGATGTTATACTTTGATGATGTCGAAAAGTTAGCTTTTCTGTTGAAGACGTTGCTGAAGTTGCATTCATTTTTATATAATTAAACTACTGCAACTTTGAACCAATCTTAAACTTTAGAATTAAGAAGAAAGTGAGGATTGCTGCAAAAAAGTACTGCGAGTGTCTAACAAATAACAAACAACGCATTCATCTATCAATCAAGACTTTCATTGTATTGGAATTTTCCGAACACATTAGTCATTCCGGAGGTTTTGAATATATTGTCCCACGTCTAGCATTTCTATAAATAAATATTTTTACCCCTTATTAGTACTGGTTTATGGATAAGATTAAATAATGTCCTTAGAATAATAGAATTTTTAAAAAATAGAATATAGTATATAATATATGTATTAGTTTAATATCAATATATATATAGTAATAATTGATTAATATAAATGTTGGAATTGTTATAGAATATTTTATTTTTATTTATTTAATTTAATGGGGTGTCAATTTAAGGGGTCATTATAAACAAAACATCTATTATAGTATCATATACAGTGACAGGGTTAATTAATTAAAAATTATCAAATACAAGGAGTAAATCAAAGGAGCAGCAAATTCTTATTTCAATAAGATTTGGTGTCATCTTGGGATAATTCAAAACCCACGGGTAAATAAATGTATATAAAATATATACACAGTAATAATTTTAACATCGTAGGCCTTTCAAAAAATAAAATTATTCAAAAAGATACAAGAAGTGCGTTATTAGGTTATTACGGTACAAGTAAACCAAATTGTTGAGAAAAGTAAAACTGGAATAAAATGGATAAATATCAAGGAAAGTTAAAAAATGAAAACCAAAGAGATACGACTTAATATTTGTAAAAGCTACAGGTCAAACGGAATTAATGACGTTTATCTTAGTATCTCAAATCATCGATATTACATAATATTTAGCTCATCGTACTCATCGATCTGTTCACAACATTCTCAGTAACAAACTATTTTCGTTCAAATTGTTTGCAATATATATCGATGCAAGAACAGTGCTCTTGATAACATTAAATAATATGCTTAATGTTAAAGTTCATTATTATTGATAATATTTTATTTAAATTGTGAAATAGTTTGGATAGTAAAACAAATAAAAATAACACAGTATGCATCAAAATGGCTGCAAAGATAAAAGACATTTTTACTTGATTTTTGACCTTCCAAAAAATATAGTATTTCGTTGAGTAATGCCCTTCTCACATTTAGGTTTGTTTTTCTTCTAATGCGAGTTGGGCAAGATATGCTGCTCCAACAATTCCAGATTGAGAACCCCTAGGAATAAAATAATATGTCGAAAATACGAAAATAATGTATTGCTTTCATTATCAAAAACTAGAACTTACCAATAAGATGGAGTTATATATTCATCGATATTAATTGATTTTAAATTATCATTTTCAATGTATTGATTCAGTAGCGTTAAACAATGACTGCGTATCTTTGGAAATAAAGAACTTCTGTTCAAAACTCCGCCACCAATTGAAATGTGTTCAGGTGAAGCAATTAAAATCAAATTGACACATAATTGTGCCAAATAATATGCACATATATCCCAAATTTCATGGTCGTCAGGGAGTGACGGCAGATCGTGTATGGAACAGCCAACTCGATTTGATAAAGCGATGGAGTTGCACATTCCTTCAACACAGCAGCCATGAAATGGACATGTTCCCGCAAAATTATCATTTTCTTTTTTCATAACAAGTATATGACCACCTTCAGGGTGCAATAAACCTTTCACTGATTTCCCGTTGATTATTAATCCAACTCCAATTCCTGTACCAACAGTTATATAAGCTGAAGAACTTGATCCTGGCTTATTATGAAGACGATACTCTGCAAGTGCTGGGGCGTTCACATCGGTATCAAATTTGAAAGGAATTCCTTTCAATTCATCTCGAAGTCCAAGTAATCCAATAACATCAGTTTGTTGCCAAAATGGTTTTGGTGTTGAAGTTATGAATCCAAATTTGGGACTACTTTCCTTTGCATCAATCGGACCAAAACTGGCGATTCCGAGAGAGTCAAATTCTTTATTCTTAAGCCATTCTTTGATTGATAGAATTGTTTCAGTTGGACTGGTGGTAGGGAAAGTAGCAGTTTCAACAATATTATCTGGATTATTTTCCGCAATCGCAACTACCCATGTGGTACCTCCACCTTCAACAGCAGCGAATCGCATTTAAAATTTTGTTAAAAGATAATTCAAGATTGAAGTGAAAAACTTCTATAATTGACAATACAATTGATGAGGTTTGTTGTATTGTTTTGTTCGTTATACTTAACTTGAACAAAAACAAGGGATACTGTAAATTATTGCATGGTGTGCACACTTTTAAGCAAAATGAAGCTTTTTTTTCGAGCCAATTAAGCCCCTTTAATTGACCCCTTCATTTTATTACTTATTATTACCGTTTTTGTAGACGGCCAACTTAAAATTTGGATGGGGAGGAGTAACAACTTAATTTGTCATTTTGCCACCAATAAGTAGTAACCTTATTACAAATTACAAAATAAAAGTTATCAAAATGTCTATAAGTTAATGTCTATAACTTAACGAAATTTGTTTCGAATCTCCTTTTAATACATTGCTGAACTACATGATATGTTGAAAATCTTTTAGACCACTTTTCTCTTAACGCTCTTTATGGTATCTCCAAAAATATAAGATGGAAGTTCAAGTATTGGAGGCGTATTCCTTGTATTATGTAGATGAAATAACATTCAGATATTATATAACCTCACGGATGGAAAATAAGATGGTACATCCAACTTTCTTTAAATTATTCAGAAATGAAAGCTCGCATACACTCTATGTTTTGAGTAATACTAATTTTAAATGGGCTAATATGTTAAATCTAAACGACCCAACCGCTACTCTAAGACAACATTTGACCGATTGATATCATCGCATCTACTTTAAAAATAAAGACCAAAACGTACCGCAAATTTATTCTTTATTTGATAATAGACAAAAATTTGCCACATCATATTTCATAGATACTATAGGTGACTGTAATAATTAATGATAACGTAAGTACAATAAACAAAGTGAAACCGCCCTTCCAATTCTTCTCTCCTGAATCTCGAAGACGTTGTTGTTCAGCCTGATAAAGAGCAGTTTAAATAAAATGAATACGAATTTAAATTTATCAAAGAATAAATCAATGGACGGGGACTTACTCTAGTATCAGGAAGTATGAAAACCAAAAGCATGGGAGATAATTGCAAGCAACTCGTCAAAATCGTAAGTTTCAAAACTCCCGAAAAATCACCAGCTTTAAGTGTGTCGTTACTGACATCCCATATATTTGACAAAGCCGTACCAATCGCAGAAGATAAAGACCCTCCTAAATTCAAAATTGTTGTCAATAAAGCATATGTAACACCTTCACTACCTTCGCGGCAAAGCATTGCAAACATAATACAAGATGGCATAAGATTTACAGCGGTTAAAAAATAAGTAACACCATTATCTCCAACAGCAAAAACCAGATCAGGTATACCCAAATATTTATTAAGTCGCAATACTAGTAGAACTTGACCAATCGAAAATACAAAATTAACTGTTGTTGTGAAAAAATATATCATTCTCCAACTAGAATTGAAGAAAAACGTTTTGAATATAATCATTCCAAACCAATATAATAAAGCTGCAGCGATTGACATCAGACCAAGTTCAAAATCTGTGAAATCCAAACCATCAACCAAAAAGTTTGTCCAAGCTGCATTCGGTATTTGCATAACTTCGTAAGTATATAAAAATATCATAGGATACCATACGGCTTTTAATTGTAGAGTATCCCAAACATTATTCACAATATCTGAAAACGAGGGTAAATTGACACTGCATTCCATTTCTTCTAAATTCCATAGAAATGGCATTAGATTAGTTAATGGAATGAGCGATGTGAGAAGAAATATTTGTGAAATAGTTAAGCCCCAACCCCACGAGGAGGAATTATATAGCAAAGTCGCCAATATTGCACCAATCACAAATCCAGTTGAACGAAGTGTATATCCAGCTGTTTGAATGTTTCCTTTGATCTCCTCAAATTCAAATTTTGCTCTTTCAACACATAATGCATCATGACAAACATCTGCTTGAATGTATGATATTGTCATAATAAATTGCAAACAAGTTATTAGAATGAAACCAGGCTTTGCGTAAGTAGACAAGATGAAACTGAATAGTATATATGTGGACCAACCTAATACCATCCAAGACTTCCTTCTATATCCAATGATTGGAACACCATCAGATATTATACCGAATAAGAATTTGAACGACCAAGGTAACGAAATTAGAGTAGCATATGCATTATATTGAGAAGTACTAATATCTAGTGTTGAAATCAGATATATTGACAATGGAGTTGTTAAAATATAATATGCAATACCAACATTAAAATAACTTTGAAATATACCCATATTTTGTATAATATATGGATTCAAAAAGTACGGCAACGATTTTAGCTGTTTAATGAAATCGTTATCAGATCGCCTCGTTTCTACCAACGATTCATAATCGTCAGATTGGCTAATTGGAGTATATTCGGTTTTAATATATTTTATTGGGCCTGGAAACATGCTGTGCAAAGCATAAAGTAGATCATTCATCTTATGCTCCCTCACCAAGATACAGTAAGTAATGAAATAAAATCAAAGTATAAAGTTATTTTTCTTTTTTTGTTTACTATTTACAGTACTTTCGTATTTTCGTAAACCATAAAACTATAATACAGTTAGTAGTTTAGTTGTTAGTTAGTTACTAGTTATACTTTGTTTCAGCACTTGAAAAAAATTAAAAAATATTTGGCAGGATAAAGAATCAGATTAACTGATTTTATTGAAATGGTTGCAACAGTGCAACAATGCCAGGAATAACTTTAAGTATTAATGATCATCCACATCGTAAAGTTATCCAGGTTATCGTTGTTTTGAAATTTTCATTTTTTAACATAATACAGCAGCAGCAGCAGTCAGGGGGGGGGATAGTTTTTGAATAAAATTAATAAAAATAGGATATTGGTGCCTTCTGGTTTTCTTGGCTAAAGGATATTGGTGCCTGCTGTTCAAGTTTTTAAAGCTTTCTC
>VKHH01007162.1:0-12317 GCA_015144975.1 Epipyxis sp. PR26KG | reverse complement strand
ATTAATATTTGCTTATCAATTTTTACAAATAATTTACATCTTAATTTACATGTTTAATTTTAATTACTTTTTTCGTTCTTTTATTGTTGCAAGCTAGTAGTAAATTTTAAAACATTTACAGTACATTACTTTAATATGACTTACTACGGAGTTTTCCCGTCCCCTCCCGACCGAAGGGGTTGTTGTTCTAATACTTTTTCTTAGCACAATCTAAATCAATGTTTAATTTTGAATCATTGGTAATTCTTGTCGTTTATTTATCTTCTTTGGTGAAAGAAGTCAAATCATTTGGTTTAGCGCCTCAGTTTATGAAAATCAATCAGTTATTACTCTTCCAAATGAAAAATTCGCGGAATTATAATCGTTATCAATCAATCAGCAACTCAGAATACAAAGGATCGATGCTATCTTCTGTTTCGACAGCTACAATTATTAATTCAGAATTATTACCATTGGAAAAATCTGAGATTGACAATCGAGAATATCTACAGTTCTACTTGAAAAATAATATTTCGGTAACTTTAGTTCACGATAAAAATAGTGAAAAGAGTGCTTGCTCTTTAGCAATCAAGGCTGGAGCTGCATATGATAAACTTCCAGGACTTGCTCATATGACAGAACATGCCGTCTTTTTAGGAAGCAAAAAATTTCCGATTGAAAATGAATACAAAAACTATTTAAATAAAAATGGGGGTAGTTCTAACGGAGGAACTGGTAATAATTTTCATTTAATTACGCATTTGATATATCTTTAATCACCATTTTATAACTGCTGTGTTTTCTTCCACAGGTATGGAATACACTTCCTATAAATTCAGTGTTAATGCGAAAGCATTGCCTCAAGCATTGGATATATTTAGTCAGTTTTTCAAATCTCCTTTGTTGGATGAACAATCAATTGCACGTGAAGTTATGGCAGTGGATGCAGAAGATTCTAAAAATCGTATCATAGACTCAAGAAGAATGCTTCAAGTTCTGAAATCTCAAATAAACCCATCAAATCTGTACTCAAAATTCTCAACTGGAAATTTGAAAACTTTAGCACAAAATGATATATCATCATTCTCATCAAACTTGACTACAGAAATAAAATCGTTCCATAATAATTATTATCATCCTGATTCTATGACCCTTTCAATTGGTGGACCTCAATCGATTGACGAATTGAAAAGTTTAGCAGAAGAGATGTTTTCTGATATCACAGGTGCAGATACAGAGACCGGAAATGGTATGGATCAACAACTGCCAACCATTGAAGGAATTAATGAGATTTCACATCATTCAGCTCAACAATGGCAACCAAATATTTTCAACAATGGTGGAAGTAAGTTAATTCGCATGAAACCCATGAAGGATGTACGTGATTTAAATATAATCTGGCAATTACCTCCAACCAAACATCTCTATCGCTCTAATCCTTGTTGGTTGATATCATTTGTTATGAGTCATAAAGGTGAAAATTCACTCTTTTCTATACTACAAGATAAAGGGTGGAGTACAGCTACTTCAACAGGTATACGTACATCATTCAAAGACTTCTCACTCTTCGAATCGACCGTTTCGTTAACCACTGATGGAATAGATCATTACGAAGAAATCATACAATTAATTTATCAAAATATTGAAATATTATCTAATGCTACTGATGAAGAACTTATTAGTTTATGGAATGAAGTGAAAGTTGTAAATAAAATTGATTTTAAATTTCAAGAAAAAAGTTCATTATATGAATTAGTACCTAATCTAGCAGAGAATATGTTAGATCATAATTTAGAACATGTCTTAAGTATTGGATCAATATTAGAAGATCTTGATTTAAATTTATTAAGAGAATATATTAGTTTATTAAAGATGGAATATTCTTTAATATTCTTACGTTCTAAAAATTTTGATGATTTACCAAATGATTATAATCATCATAATTTAGCAACTCAACCTTTAGAAAAGAATGACAAAATAATTATTGAGCCTTGGTATGGTGTACCATATACAATTGAAGATTTTTCGCTGACATCATCAAAAGTTACACCATCGGTTATTACATTACCATCACCAAACAAATTCATTTGTTATGAATTAATGGATGAAAATCAAAAAATAATTATTCATAAAAATGAAGATATTAATCAAAATCAAGAAGTAGAATTATCAAATAAATCAAAACTAAGATCTAAACCTCCAATTCAATTAAATAATAAAAATAATCAAGATTTATGGATGAGTAATGATGAAGTATTTAAACAACCAAGATCAGATTTTAAGACATTATTATATAATTATGCAACAGGTTCATTATTATATTTAATAAAAATATCATATTAAAAATTATTTTATAATATTTTGTCTTCCCAATATGTGTTGTTATATTTATTTTCTAAAAATATTTCAAAAGAAAATTCCCTGTTTTATATTATTCAAAATATTTCATATTTTATGATAAATAATATATTGTTTTCAATGTTTGAAGCATATTTTAAATTTATAGAACTGTTTTATAATATAATATCATTTATATATACTCTTCGGTGGATAAATAAATGAACGACAAAATCAAAAATATAATTTTAATGTGATTTTTTTAGTTTTGGTATTATTATTTATCAGTCAATTAACTTCAACCTCATATCATATTTTATGATAATTATTTTAGGTGATGGGCATCCTGTCTTGTCGATGATAACTTCTGTGTTTGGTCAAATAATGGCGAGGAAGTATTATCAATCAGGATTAGCTGGCTTGAATTATGATTTCTCGCTAGGGAAAAGGTTAGTTAATTCATAATAATAATAATAATTATTATTATTATGTGATAATAATAATGATAATAACAATAATAATAATAATAATAATGTGATAATAATTTTATAATCCATCATTTTATCGATTGTGAAATAGAAATAATTCAACATACTTAAACGTATTAACAAAGCATAAACAATCTATTATAGCTATCATCAATCATTTAATTAGTCTCTTACAAGTAAAATTCATTCATTCAATTAATATATACCGATATTGGCTTATTTGTTATTGTTCACAGAGGAATTGGATTAACATTTTATGGCTTCACTCCAAAGCTTACTCAGTTATGTCATGATGTATCACATGATATCGGCAATATTCAATTTTGGAATAATGTCGATTCTTCATTATTAGATATTTGCAAGGAGAGGCTTCTTCGCAACCTCAGATCATGTAAGAAACTCAACGATATAATAATGATAAGAGAATAAAATTTGTTGTGTTTGATTATTTTTTCTATTCCTTTCATTATTGTATTTCCTCATCATTTTTTTTTGAAATTTTCTAATTTGCTTTGTAATAACAATAGTAATAATGATAATGATAATGTAGGGGAAAAGGAGCGACCTGATTCTCAGTGTGATACACTATTATCATATACGATACAAGAGGGAATATGGCTACCTGAGCATAAGATAAAAGCATTAGAAGAAGATGTGACAATTGATTATTTCAAAAACAGAATAAATACTATTTTATCACCTGAGAGCTTCAACAAAGCTGTTACCTACTGCCATGGAAGCATGGATGAAAGTGCAGCTCATTCAGTTCAGCAGTCCATTAATTTAAATATTCTGAAACGAGATAATAATGATAATAATAATGGTGCAAGTGTATCTAATCAGGAAAGAGCTCGTTATTTGCCTTCTGGTCATCATCGAGTGATGTTACCTTGCTTTAACAATGAAGATCAAAACAGTGCCCTTCTCACTCATATACAGGTAATCTTATTAACGTATAAACTCCTTTCTAACAGTTCACCATATTGCCTGTGTCATGTATCATTATATTATAATCATATTATAATTATATTATTATCGCATATCTCATAATTATTAAGCTTATTTAATCTCTCATATCCTTTCTTTTATATTATTATTAGTGTAAAGAAGCTTCCCCCAAAGTCTCTGCATTGCTATTATATACAAGAAGAGTGCTAGGCGAGCCAATATTCACTCAGTTGAGAACTAAAAAACAATTAGGATACATCGTTTCTCTGTTCCCCAGTGGGTATGGGCGAGGATACCGGTCTCTGCGTGGATTGACAATCCGGATCTTATCTAAACGATTTTCTCCCATAGAAATGGAGAAGGAATTAGGATTGTTTTTTCTTGAGCATAAATCGCAATTAATTGATAATGCTACCAATGATTCAATCTCTGTTATTTGTGAGTCTATTATCCGGTCTCTCGAGGACCCCCCTTCCACCTATCAGGTTCATATCCCCGTATTATACATCATCATTCGTACTAATCATCACACTGTATTATTATGATATTAATTATGTTAATAATCTAATTTTAATTATTTTACATGACCGATTGTAACATACTTTTGTCCTTGTGATAACGTATTTCCCTGTGTTTCATAATATAGGAAGAATCGTCCGAATTTTGGAATGCCATAATAAATGATTTACCATTTGATTGGACTGAGCAAGTGATAAAAGAGTTGAAATCATTGACTAAAGATGATATTGAAGCTCATCTCTCAGAATGGTTCTATTCTTCAAACAAAAAGTCTATTTCGATCATGTTATTTGGAAATCAGCATGCACAAGCCCTCGCAGACCAGACATATAATGCATCTGATAATACTGATGATTATTTCCAAAATAATAATAATAACAATAATGAGAATACAATCCGATCATTAGCTGAGTTGAAATCATTGAGAGATGGCTTGAATTTGTTTGATTTATAATCCTAGTTAATGAACGGTTAATAGCCAGTAGCTTTGACGAAAATGATGAATAAAAATAATGAGTGACTCTACTCACATGCTATCATCATGTTGAATGAAGTAATTCTCACATGTTTGCTTGAATATATAATAATAGATTTTTATGATAATATTGAACTAATAGACTATTATTTTAATAAAAATGATGTGAAAATACTAATTACTTGAATTAATTAAATTAGAATTATCATGTTAAGCAGTAACAATGTGCGGTGAGTGGACGAGGGTTGGTATTTAACTTCATAATTCCAATGCCTCCTAACAAAATATAATGTTTGTCGAAACCGCTTTCATTTCATCAATTCATCAAACAATCAAAAATTATTTCCTAAAAAAACATGATGCATTTAAGACCAACACAAACCATAGTCATTCATGTGTTTAATAAAAATGACTATAAATCGTATCAATATTAATATAGCTTCCTTCGCATGTCATCCGTTCATCCATTCATCAACAAACAAATTTAAAAATATAAAACAATCATTTTTCAAAACTTACAATTTCAAAAGCACCCGACCCCTAATTAAATCTATATTATTTGTATTGTGCCTTGTATGGGACTTATGCAATCGATGGAATGTATTTAGAAACCATAACACAAATACAATAATAATAATTACAATAATAATAGATTTTATGAACAAAATTAAGATTTTTTTAAAAAAACTTTTTTATTTTTTTTTAAAGTAATGTCTCTCCATTCCCATCACTTGTACGATTTGCATAAGAGTTAATTGAAGGGTTATTATTACTTCTACGAGGACTAATTGCAGTATTCCGTCCAGTACCCAATCCCCCATACATGTCATGCACATTAGCGAATAATGGAGGATGATCAATATAAGCTTGATTTCTTAATTGTTGAGTTGTCAAAGTGCCTAAATCTTTCTTTTTTGCAAGTTCTTTTATATTATGTTCTAATATTAATAACCAAGTATCTTTTTTCATTGAAGAGAATGACAATGGGGTCACTGCATAAATAGCAGCCGTTTCGACAATATCTAAACCTTGTGCCACAGGGTTGTATTTGTTCAATAGCTCTGACTCGGTGATAGCATTATCGATATCATCCGTTGAGAGACGAATCAACCATAAGCATTTCTTTGTGAGTAATCGATCAGCTAATGCAGGAGTCACACCACTTTCAATCAAAGATTCATTCGTTGATTCAAAGATGTTAACTGGAATGAATCTTCTCATTTGGAATAAACAATCTTCAGCAAATGATGCGATTTCTTCTCTGAATTTCAATGAGTCTGATTCTTTCGATGCTTTATATTCCGGATTAATCAAAAAACTTTTCATCAAATAATCCAGTTTATTTTTATCATATGCTTTGCCGTCATTCGCAGCTGAAAGAATGGATGAAAGTTGTGCGCGAAGATTAATCAATCGGATTTGTTCAGCTGGTGTCTTGTTGCCTCCATGTTGATCGGTCTCAGTGATGACAGAGCCGCCACGGCCTGGACGAGCCTTACGCTCCATTAGTCCATCTGTTGATCCAACACCAACAATATTCTCATATTGATTACGAGAATGTCTTCTTCGGTGTGAGAAAAAAGACTGATCCCCACCTTCTTCATCTCTTCTACGAGGACCAGTGCCCATGATGAGTGATGTGATAGACAAGCCAGCACCTCCTGTGTCAGCATCAGGGTCAAAGGCAGCAGGTGGAGCAGCATTACCTGAGAAATCAGTGCCAAGTAAGATTTGAGTGAGGGAAAGTGGACCAACTTCCTCTTCTGGTGGAGCATGTGAGCTGTGACCAGATAACAGATTTGACCCTTCTCCTGAGCCACTTAGAGGATTATTCATGTTCAACACATCTTCTTCACTGCGAGTTCGATTTCTTGCGACAGGATTAACGAAAGCATCATAAGCATTACCTCCCCCTGGATTATCATGTATAGATGAATTGCCGAATGAAATAGAAACCAATTCTTGCATTGGATCGACTTCATGCGAGATTGCAGGATTGAAATAATCTTCAGCTGTTGTTTGTTTGCCATGGTTTGATCCATGCTTTGAGCCATGTTTTGATCCATGCTTAGATCCTAGACCTGTCAAGCCGTGTAGAGATGATTGCATGACACCTAAAGCATTGTTGAAGTCGAACTTATCAGTTTGATTGACACGTGACAAGTGGCAAATTGCTAAAAAGGCATTCACACAATTCAAAATTGAGAAAATGATGAATAACACTGCGATACTAGGAAGCATCAATGGAGCAGAATTATATGCCACAGCAGCACCAACTAACTGGAATAAACTACTGATTAATGTCCCAACTAAGCAGCAACGAATCACAACAAAGTTAGGATAACCTAACAAATAATGAGTTCGTGCAGTCTTCATCCATGGCAACAAACGAATCAATGTTAGATCTAATGAACCAATCAAAATAAGCATTCCAAAGGTAACACGAGCTTCCGCTAATTCTAATGCGTCTTTATTCAATAATCGATAAGTTCGTCCAATCTTAGTACCCCATACCTTAATCGTCGCGAAGAAAATTATGACAAAGTAAATCCAAACGAATAATATGATAATTTTAGAGATCAAAATCAATCCAAAGAAAGCAGTGTTGGAATAACCGGAGCTAGCGAAGAATATGATTGCATATAATGAAAAAAGAACATTCATCGCTTTGATTAACAAATCATAGACTTCAATTTGAAGTGTGTTGATTGCATTGAGCTCTTCTTGGTAACGATTTCTGATGAATAAGACTACTCCACTGCCACTGAACATCACACCAGAGATGATGACAGCAACCAAGAATGCTGACAAAGCGAATCGAGGGGTTATTACTGCTGGGGCATAAGTTGGGGGAGTAGTGGGAGCTCGTGTTGGAGCAATATAAACCACATCTTGAGTGATATTACCAAAGTATATTCCACCTTGATCTACTGCAGCATATATGAATCCACCAGATTTGCGATCTGTCGCAAGTGATAACCAAGACAATCCTTTCGGTGCATTCGAGGCAGTCCAAGCCAAGCCATAATCTGATGAAACATAAACTGCATCGTCGTTAGCAATGGCAGTTAAGAATTGACCGGTTGAGCTTTGTTGAATATCACGCCAATCTAATCCAGTTTGAGCTGCAGTAATACTCCAAGTTTGACCTGCATTGAATGACAAATAAATGCCACTGTTTGCACTGCTACCTGACACAACTGCAGCTGCATAAGTACCTGTGCTATCAGTCGAAACAGCTTTCCAATCATATGAATGATCATAAGTTAGAGTCCATGTTACTCCGTAATCACTTGAAACATACAAGCCAGACTCAAAAGCAGCAGCTATTAAGCTTGATCCATCAGAGTCACTGGCGATGGCAACCCAATTCAAGTCTGTTAATGTATCCATCGGAGTTATTTCATTATTTTGGTTTAATGATGTAAATGATGTAGATTTGGTCCATGAAGATCCATAATCGCTTGAATGATAAATTGCACCGCCGTATGCAACTGCATAAGCATATTGCCCAGTAGAATCCATGGATACGGCGGTCCAAAAGTCTGTTGGTGCAGACGATTTCGACCAAACCACACCAGAATTGCTTGTGATGTAAATCCCACCATCATCCACAGCTGCAACCATATAAAGGAAGTCATCACTGCAAGCAATCGTACTCCAAGTAGCACCGATTGGAGCTCCCGCCAATGTCCAAGAGCTGCCATAGTCACTTGATAGATAGATCCCTCCATATGATACCACTCCAGCGATGTATTGACCAGTGGCATCAGAAGTTATGTCAGTCCACTCGCTCTCAGGAGCAGACGATTTCACCCATGAATTATAAACTGACGGAGCAGCAGATGGCTTGTACGAAGGTTTGGAAGTTGTAGGATTAGCAGTAGGATACCTATAATAGTTTTCAGTTTATTTACTAAAAAGCAGTAAATAATTATTTTTAGTATAATAACAATTACGTGGTAGGTTTGAAAGTTCTATCTGGGACTGATACATAACCAGCATATGTATCTCCGATTGCACTTCTGACTGCGTATAATTTGCTTCCCCAATAATTGGAAGTAATTGAATTAAACTTGGCCGTTGCAGCTGGTGCTTGATACCAGTATGAACCATAGTTCGGTGAAAGATAAACGATACCATAGCCATAACCATCTTCACCTGCAGCAGCCCATGCACCTCCATCAGCACTGCAGGTGATGGAGGTCCATGATTGATCGGTTCCTGACAAACTATAAACTTGATTCCAAGTGTCTCCATAGTCAGTTGATAAGTAGAGATTTCCAGCATCACTTCCAGTAACTATATAATCACCACCATAACTCATAGCAACTGTATTCCAGTTTTCCGCATGTCCTAAGTCAGAGATCAAGCTGAATGAAGCACCAAAATCATTGGAAAAGTAACAGTAGGATGAGACAGCGACGATATATTGACCCGTTCCACTGATCGCAACATCAGCAAAAGTTGAACTTGAGCTATAGAATATTGGCTTCCAAGTGATTCCAAGATCTGTGGACATGGATATGTTTCCACCAAATGCAACACCAACAATCATATCTTTCGCGTAGTTTATGGCAGATTTTGACCACCGCAAATTAGCTACATAAACGTCTGTCGTTTGTTGGAAATTTAAGCCATAATCATATGAGTAGAAAAGTCCATTCTTAAGAGTTGTAACTATCACAATCTGCCCATCATGACTCATTGAAACGGAATTATAGTAATAATCAGTTCCGATCGGTGCATTACAAGCATTCCACGTTGTGCCATTATCATGGGAATAATAGAGACCATAATCAGTATCACTTAACGCTTGACCAGATTTAACTATATATTGGCCACTATAGTCTGTAGCAATGCTGTAGTAAACGATTGCAGTGCCAGAGCTGATAACTGTCCAATTGGAATATTGGGTTGGATTATTTGTTGGCACAGCAGTAGGAGCAGTTGGAGCTAATGAACTTGGTGCAGGTGAATCCACATAAATTGCAATGGAAGGTGTCCCTGTGGTTGGCTCTCTTGATGGAACTGCATTTACATAAGTGGTAGGAAGTGTTAGATTGCCTCGATAAACTCCAACACTATAGGCTGCAGCATATGCTAATGATGCGTCGCCTGTCATTGCTATAGCATACCAAACCTTAAAAGTCGGTGCAGTTGCAATTACCCAAGTACTTCCATAGTTAGAAGATACATAAAGACCTCCATAATTCACACCAGCGATTAAAAACTGTCCTGATGAACTCGATGCGATTGTCTGCCAACTATAATAAGAAGAAATACTTGTAACTTGGTTCCAATTATAACCATAATCGGAGCAAAGATAGATTCCACCACCATATGCTACAGCAGCAACAAATTTACCATCTGAGCTACTCGCGATAGCTTGCCATGAAAGTTTTGTTGGAGCGTTCGATTTTGTCCAGGATTGGCCTTGGTCAGCAGATAAATATATACCTGCCTGGTAAGCACAAGAGAAGAAGTAGGTACCATCAGCGCTTCCTGCCAATGAAAGCCATTGAGTCTTGGTAGTAGTTGTTACATTCCAATTATTACCATAATCATTGGACGCATAAAGGTAATTACTAATAGCAGCAGCAGTACAAATCTTTCCATCTTGAGATACAGCCAGTGCTGTCCAGTAGAGAGCATTTGCATTAGTTTGGATCCAACTTACACCATAATCGTCAGATCGATATATTCCACCACCATACACACCTCCAAATTGAATGCTTCCATCTGTACTCATTGCAAGTGAGAACCAATTTAATCCAGGAGGTGCTCCAGACAGTTCGTAGTTTTTGCCATAGTCAGTGGATAAGTAAATCCCTGATTGAAAATCCACCACAAGAACATATTGGCCATCAAGTGAACATGAAATTGAATATGAATTTAGTGTTTGAGTGAAGAACTCGTACCAAGTGTTTGCTGCAGTTCCGGTAACAGTGGGCGCAAAAGATGGAATGATAGTAGGATCTCCATAGTATTCCACATCTAAATCCATATTAGGTATTTCATTCAATTTCTTGGGTTCTTCATTCAATTTCTTGGATTTAGTTTCTGTAAGTATTTTATTTTTTTGTTCATTTCTCAACTTGGTTGAATCAGCGTCTTTCAAACGATCGACAATGAATTTGGGTAGATAATGGTTTTTCTTATCTAACAATTGTTCAGATAAATCATACTGATCCAATGGACTGCTTTTAAAATCAGGCTTTGGCGATATATCAGTCTTTGTGCCATCAATTTTAATGGATAAGAGCAATGCAGAAAATATGAAAAGTATGAAGTTACGTGTGGTCATTATGCCAAACAATTAAAATTTTGGTTACAAATGAAGATGATTTGATGGAGTAAGCAGTTTAAAGGGAAATTATTTCTCCATATTAATTATTATTTTATATTGCTTCTTGGTATTATTGTCGCATTGTGATTTGTGATTTCATATTTCATACACGTTTTTTGCTGTAGCGGCTACTTCAACGGAACGCAAATCGAACGGAAGAAAAAAATCAACGGTAATAAAAAATAACTTGTTACATTCAAAATCCATATTTAAATACTGAAATATTGTAGGATATTTTTACTAAGAGAATAATTTTTTTCTGTTTCAATTGATTGGGTTGATGAATGAATGAATTGATTTTTTAATGATAGCTTATTCCTCTGAATTATCTGGATTTATTTGATATGATTTGCTAAGTCAATTTACTCATTCATTCATACTTGTGATCTGAGTTATTCAATCAGTGGCTTGTTTAAAAAAATTCGTGAAACTTAACCAGAGTAATATTTATTATTCTTAGAGCCCTAATTGTCATTTTAAAATGAAAAATCGATAGATTAACTTAACTAATTCAATAAACTATCACAAAATATACTCTAGTTAAATACGATCTAGAATTACGTCTACATTTCTGTATATCTGCCAATTGTT
The DNA here is from genome assembly GCA_015144975.1 of Epipyxis sp. PR26KG. Taxonomy (NCBI): domain Eukaryota; class Chrysophyceae; order Chromulinales; family Dinobryaceae; genus Epipyxis; species Epipyxis sp. PR26KG. The sequence goes on along the minus strand of VKHH01007162.1, from coordinate 631 downwards.
TTTGAAACATTAATATAAATGATATATGGATATCATTATCAACTGTTCTACTATTGTGGTACTAGGTGTATATATAATATATATATTTACAGCATCACTTTTATGACTGCCACAGACTCAAAGCTACAATTGGATCCTACCTGCAGTCAAAAATAAAATAACAATTTTTTTTGTATGTAACAATAATATGTTGTTAATAAGAATTAGAAAGATATTTATGAGAAATAAATTTGTAAAAATAATAATTGAAACACAATTAGTGAATATCATCTTAATTTAAATTTAAAAACATTTCAATGCATTCATAATATTCAAAACCTAGTCAGTGAACATCTCAGGGAAACAATTTTGCATCAAAGGATTTGATGCAAAATCAATTTCACAATTTAATTTCTTTCGCAAAATTAGTTGCAAATGCTCTAGATCTTCAATTTTCAACTTCAACCCTACATAGTAATAATAATAATTATTATTAAAATTATTATTATTATTATTATTATTAATATTATTATTATTATTATTAATATTATTAATATTATTATTATTATTATTAAGGCTGATAAGTTTGAACAAGAAAATAAAAGATCAAATATCTCTTAAAACATTATTATTATTATTATTATTATTATTA